>JBBDGP010000431.1:0-210000 GCA_037952835.1 Lithobates septentrionalis
AGGGGACATTAGAGTGTAAGCTCTTCTGGTACAGAGACTGATGTGATTGGCTCAGTGTTCTCTGTACAGCGCTGCGGTATATGTCAGAGCTATATAAATGTATAATAATAATAATAGTGTGTGACTGGAGGGGACATTAGAGTGTAAGCTCCTCTGGTGCAGAGACTGATGTGACTGGCTCAGTGTTCTCTGTACAGCGCTGCGGTATATGTCAGAGCTATGTAAATGTAAAAGTGTGAGCTCCTCTGGTGCAGAGGCTGAGAATGATGTGAATAATAATTGAGTTGTTATCCTAGAACTTGAAATCTTCTAAATAAACCCCGGAGTCCTTCGCGTGGAATGATAGGTCATGTTGATGGACATGGCAGTCATGATTATCTTGTGATAACGTTCCTCGTATCCTGTACTTGTAAATATTAATGTGGCTTTTCATATGGGATCAATGTCTGCGCACAGCGCCTGTCTCTCGGAATCACGTCTCCTGGCGGATTCCCTGTCTCCATCACCTGCTCTCTGGTCCCTCTCACCCTCTGTGCTTTCCTCTCTTGTATCACCTCCTCCCATGGCAGACCTTTACCCCTCTAATCTGTCACAGACAAGCTGCTGGGGAGATTGAGGGCTGCCGCGTTCTGAACATCCGCTGTGTACATTAATCCCCGGCTATATGTGCTGCGTGCCTAGAAAATGGATACAGAGATCTCAGGCCGATGGAAATCCTTCTCTCAATGATGACGCAGGATTGTTCCTGGAGTCCAATCCGCCAATCACTGTTGGTGGGATCAATACAAATGTTTTCGGATCATTAGAAGATTGGTCTACAATAAAGTCTGTTGGATGTTTTATAAGGGTTGCACAGTCCAATGTGATGTGAACTGGATAAAGGGCTGCAATGTGAACTGGACCAAGGTGTCCAATGTGAACTGGTTCAAAGAGTGCAAAAGGAACTGGTAAAGGGGTCCAATGTGTCCTGGTTGAGTTGGCCTAATGTGAACAGGCTGAGTGGGTCCAATGTGAACTGGTAGGGTGGGTCTATTGTGAACTGATTGAATGGGTCAAATTTGAACTTGATAAGGTGGTCCAATGTGAACTGGTTGAGTGGATCCAACGTAAACTGGTTGAGTAGGTCCAACGTGAAAACGATAAAGGGGTCCAATGTAAACTGGTTGAATGGGTCTAAATGTGAATTGGTTAAATGGGTCCAATGTGAACTGGTTGAGTGGGTCCAATGTGAACTGGTTGAGTGGGTCCAATGTAAACTGGTTGAGTGGGTCCAGTGTGAACTGGTTGAGTGGGTCCAGTGTGACCTGGTTGAAAGGGCCCATTGTGAATTGGTTAAAGGGGTCCAATAGGAACTGGTTTAAGGGGTCCAATGTGTACTGGTTGAGTTGGCCTAATGTGAACTGGCTGAGTGTATCCAATGTGAACTGGTACAATGGGTCCAATAGGAACTGGTTGAGTGGGTCTATTGTGAAGTGGTTAAATCGGTCCACTGTGAACTGGTTGGAATAGGTCCAATATGAACCTGATAAAGGTGCCCAATGTAAACAGGTTGAATGTATCAAATGTGAACTTGCTGAGTGGGTCCAATGTGAACTGATTAAATGGGTCCAATGTAAACTAGTTGAATGGGTCCAATTTGAGCTGGTTGAATGGGTCCAGTGTAAACAGGTTGAAGGGCTCAATTTGAACTGGCTGAATGGTCAAATATAAACTGGTTAAATTGGGTCCTATGGACTGCTATGAATGTTTACATGGATGAGAGAGTATTATATCGTCCAGCTAAAGGCAACTTACCATGATGATGTAGCACAGTGTCAATCAACTTTCAAGGCATGGGAGCCTCAACTGAAGCCACTGACATCACCAAGGGCCACACGTAATATTCAGTGTATGGACAGATATACTACAGGAGATGGTTAGAGATTATGACCATGCAGCTGATGGTTGAAGACTGGAGACGTGCTCTGGACACACAATGAGTTAGTGGCTGTTCTTCCCCGGTGGGTACTATCCACTGACACCAATGAGTTAGCGGCTATTCTTCCTGGTGGGTACTATCCCACTGACACCAATGAGTTAGTGGCTGTTCTTCCCCGGTGGGTACTATCCCACTGACACCAATGAGTTAGCGGCTATTCTTCCCTGGTGGACACTATCCCACTGACACCAATGAGTTAGCGGCTATTCTTCCCTGGTGACACTATCCCACTGACACCAATGAGTTAGCGGCTATTCTTCCCTGGTGGACACTATCCCACTGACACCAATGAGTTAGGGGCTATTCTTCCCTGATGGACACTTTCCCACTATCCCACCGACATCAATGAGTTAGGGCTATTCTTTCCTAGTGGACACTATCTTGCTGACACCAATGAGTTAGGGGCTATTCTTTCCTGGTGGACACTATCCCACTGACAACAATAAGTTAGGGGATGTTCTCTCCTGGAGGCCGCTATCCAACTGACACCAATGAGTTAGCGGCTGTTCCTTCTTGATGGACACTACTCTGCTGACACCAATGAGTTAGGGGCTATTCTTTCCTAGTGGAAACCATCCAAATGACACCAATAAGTAAAGGGATATTCTTCCCTGGTGAACACTATCCCACTGACACCAATGAGTTAGCGGCCATTTTTCCCTGGTAGACACTATCCCACTGACACCAATGAGTTTGGGGCTATTCTTCCCTGGTGGACACTATCCCACTGACACCAATGAGTTTGGGCTATTCTTCCCTGGTGGACACTATCCCACTGACACCAATGAGTTTGGGGCTATTCTTCCCTGGTGGACACTATCCCACTGACACCAATGAGTTTGGGGCTATTCTTCCCTGGTGGACACTATCCCACTGACACCAATGAGTTAGGGGATGTTCTCTCCTGGTGGTCACTATCCCAGTGACACCACTGAGTGAGGGGATTTTCTCTTCTGGGGGCCACTATCCCACTGACACCAATGAGTTAGTGGCTGTTCTTCCCCGGTGGACACTATCCCACTGACACCAATGAGTTAGCGGCTGTTCTTCCCCGGTGGGTACTATCCCACTGACACCAATGAGTTAGCGGCTATTCTTCCCTGGTGGGTACTATCCCACTGACACCATGAGTTAGTGGCTGTTCTTCCCCGGTGGGTACTATCCCACTGACACCAATGAGTTAGCGGCTATTCTTCCCTGGTGGGTACTATCCCACTGACACCAATGAGTTAGTGGCTGTTCTTCCCCGGTGGGTACTATCCCACTGACACCAATGAGTTAGCGGCTATTCTTCCCTGGTGGGTACTATCCCACTGACACCAATGAGTTAGTGGCTGTTCTTCCCCGGTGGGTACTATCCCACTGACACCAATGAGTTAGCGGCTATTCTTCCCTGGTGGACACTATCCCACTGACACCAATGAGTTAGCGGCTATTCTTCCCTGGTGGACACTATCCCACTGACACCAATGAGTTAGCGGCTATTCTTCCCTGGTGGACACTATCCCACTGACACCAATGAGTTAGCGGCTATTCTTCCCTGGTGGACACTATCCCACTGACATCAATGAGTTAGGGGCTATTCTCTCCTGGGGGGAATGCACAGTTTGTATTCCCATACTTTTATTGTATGGGTACAAACTTTTTTTTCTATTGTTGTAGTATGGAAGGTTTGGGACCTGGGCTCCGATCGCACTAAGGTTAAGAATCACTGCAGTAGGTAAGAGTTAGAACTCTTTTTTTTTTTTTGTCCCACTGGGGAAAATATCTGTTCACTTCCTGTCCCAGAGACACAACAGGAAGTGAGACGAAGCCTTTCCTGGACACTTGTCATTGAACTGGTGTCCCCATTGGAAGATTTCCTCTTACTTCCTATTCCAGTGACAACTGTAACATTTTGGCTTTGTGATGACTTTCTATCCCTGTGATAATGGTCACCAGAGCAAATAGTGAGGACGACTTAGGCTCGATTCACACTAGCGCGTTTTTTGATGCATTTTGCATTTTGCAGAAATGCACGGGAATTTTTTAACATGGGTTCCTATGGAACACGTTCACATCAATGCCTTTTTGTTTCTCTGCATTTTTGGAAAGGGTCGGGGACTTTTTTTCATGCAAAATGCAGCGTTTTGCATGTAATGGATTTCAATGGACAAGCATCAAAAACGCAAGTGCACCGTTTTTGCAGCGTTTTTGATGCGTTTTTGGTGCGTTTTTGATGCGTTTTTGCCGTTTTTTTTTGTTTTTTTTTTTTTAATTTTTTTTTTTTTTAATTTTTTTTAAAGACTGTAAAAAAAATGTAAAAAAAAACGCAAAACGCAAATCGCGGCAAAATCGCGGCAAAATCGCGGCAAAAACGCGGCTCAAAAACGTGGCAAGCATGAAAAAAAACCTCCAAAAACGCTCAAAAGCAACATGCATAGGTGTGAATCGAGCCTAAAGGGGTGCAATATGATCTGGTTGAATATGTCCAACTTGAACTGGTTAAAGGGGATTCAATGTGAACTGGTAAAGGTCTCCAAAGTGAACTAGATAAAGGGGTCCAATGTGAACTGGTTAAAGGGGAACAATATGAACTGGTTAAAGGGGTCCAACTTCAACTGGCTGAATGGGGTTCAATGTGAACTGGATAAAGGGGTCCAATGTATTCTGGTTGAGTGGGTCTAATGTGAACTGGTTAAAGTGTCCAACTTGAACTGGTTAAAGATGTCCAACTTGAACTGGTTGAAGGGGGTTCAATGTGAACTGGTTGAAGGACTCCAATGTAAACTGGTTAAAGAGCTCCAATGTGAACTGGATAAAGGGGTCCAATGTGAACTGGTTAAAGGGGAACAATATGAACTGGTTGAAGGTGTCCAACTTGAACTGGTTGAAGGGGGTTCAATGTGAACTGGATAAAAGGGTCAAGGGTGTCCTGGTTGAGTGGGTCTAATGTGAACTGGCTTAATGGGTCCAATGTGAACTGGTTAAAGGGGGACAATATGAACTGGTTAAAAGTGTCCAACTTGAACTGATTAAAGGGGTCCAACTTGAACTGGTTGAAGGAGGTTCAATGTGAACTGGTTGAAGGACTCCAATGTAAACTGGTTAAAGGGTTCCAGTGTGAACTGGATAAAGGGGTCTGATGTGTACTGGTTGAGTGGGTCCAATGTGTACTGGTTAAAGGAGGACAATATGAACTGGTTAAAGGTGCCCAACTTGAACTGGTTGAAGGGAGTTCAATGTGACCTGGATAAAGGGGTCCAATGTGTCCTGGTTGAGTGGGTCTAATGTGAACTGGCTTAATGGGTCCAATATGAACTGGTTAAAGGGGGACAATATGAACTGGTTGAAGGGGTCCAACTTGAACTGGTTGAAGGGGGTTCAATGTGAACTGGTTTAAGGACTCCAATGTAAACTGGTTAAAGGGTTCCAGTATGAATTGGATAAAGGGGTCCAATGTGTACTGGTTGAGTGGGTCCAATGTGTACTGGTTGAGTGGGTCCAATGTGTACTGGTTGAGTGGGTCCAACGTGTACTGGTTTGGTGGGTCCATTGTGAACTGTATAATCAGGGTCCAATATGATTTGGTTACATGGGTTCAATGTGAACTGGTTAAGGGGTCCAGTGTAAACTGAATAAAGAGGCTCAATGTGAACTTGATAAAGGGGGTTCAATGTGAACTGGTTGAATGGCTCCAATGTTATCTGTTTCTCGCTGTGGCTACATGGACCGTCAACTCTGCAGCAGGTCAACGCCACGCCGCAAAACATGAAAAAAAGAAATGCCGCGGGGACTGTTGGGATTGAGTTGTAACTTGGAGCCAATTCAGACGACAGAGCGTTCCCTTTGGTGACCCGGCCAGGAACACAGCAGGACAATAGTCAGCCGGCTTGGCATGACTTCATCCCTGGCCGCGGTCGTTGGCGGCGCACCGTGTCCTACTTGATCCTAATCGGTTTGTCCGCTCTTTTTTTACGCTCTTTTTTTTCCTTGGAAGGTTTTGTCCCCTGAGAACCGAACAACCTGTGCCGCATACCCCCGTACCCCCGTCCTCTCTCTCCGCATACACCTGCACTGGCAGCTGGATGGAACAATCCACATCACCCCCCCCCCCCCCCCCCCTTTCCTCACCCTGGCCAAGCTGCTGAGATTCCCATAGTCTGCAGCGCGGCGGAGGGGGTTAGGGGGGTGCTGGGAACCAGACCTGCTGTTCCTATTCACACTGAGAGGACTGGAGGAAGGGGGGAGCGGGCAGGAATTCAATGCACAGGCAGCGGGTGACTAAGCGCCCCCGTCCCCCTCCTGTGTCAGGCCTATTGTGAGCGCCGGGCACAGCCTGACCAAAACATGTGGCAACTCTCCCATGCGCCCCGAGCCGGAACAACAGCAAGAGGCTGCCATGCGGCATTAACCACTTTCCTGCCACCCGGGAAACCTCACCCAGCTTCTTCATCAGTCCTGCATCCTACAAGGATACCTTTTATTCTTATACGTTGTTACAAATGTTTGTGTTATTTTGTAACAATTATAAAGCAAAAAGAAATAGAAAAAGAAATAGAAAAAGAAATAGAAAAAGAAAAAGAAAAAGAAATAGAAAAAGAAATGGAAAAATAAATGGAAAAAGAAATGGAAAAAGAAATAGAAAAAGAAATAGAAAAAGAAATAGAAAAAGAAATGGAAAAAGAAATGGAAAAAGAAATAACCCCCCGCGGGACCCGGACGAGTCAAAAGTGCGACAGTATAAAAAAGACAAACTTCAATCTTTATTACAAAACATGATAAAAGACCAAAACAGGTCAATAAAACAGCTTTAGCTAAACAAATAGAAAGATTCACTTTACAAACAAAACCCAAAACATGCAAGAAAAAAATTAATAAATTGCATTTTTGTTTGCACATGATTGGATGATGGAGGTCAGCAGAGCTTCCCCTTGTTGATTTTTCTCTGGAGCAACTGCCCTTGTAAAGTGCACAGTCTATATGTACCCTCAGATGTCATACAATGTACCTACCTTCAGATCCGATACAATGTACCTACCTTCAGATCCCATGCAATGTACCTACCTTCAGATCCGATACAATGTACCTACCCTCAGATCCCATACAATGTACCTACCTTCAGATCCCATGCAATGTACCTACCTTCAGATCCCATACAATCTACCTACCCTCAGATCCCATACAATGTACCTACCTTCAGATCCCATACAATGTACCTACCTTCAGATCCCATACAATATACCTACCTTCAGATCCCATACAACGTACCTACCTTCAGATCCCATACAATGTACCTACCTTCAGATCCCATACAATGTACCTACCCTCAGATTCCATACAAAGTATCTACCCTCAGATCCAATACAATGTACCTACCCTCAGATCCCATACAATGTACCTGCCTTCAGATCCCATACAATGTACCTACCCTCAGATCCCATACAATGTACCTACCTTCAGATCCGATACAATGTACCTACCCTCAGATTCCATACAAAGTATCTACCCTCAGATCCAATACAATGTACCTACCTTCAGATCCGATACAATGTACCTACCTCAGATCCCATACAATGTACCTGCCTTCAGATCCCATACAATGTACCTACCCTCAGATCCCATACAATGTACCTGCCTTCAGATCCCATACAATGTACCTACCTTCAGATCCCATACAATGTGCCCACCTTCAAATCCGATACAATGTACCTACCTTCAGATACCATACAATGTACCTACCCTCATATCCCATACAATATACCTACCCTCAGATCCCATACAATGTACCTACCCTCAGATTCCATACAAAGTATCTACCCTCAGATCCCATACAATGTGCCCACCTTCAAATCCGATACAATGTACCTACCTTCAGATCCCATACAATGTACCTACTCTCAGATCCCATACAATGTACCTACCCTCAGATCCCATACAAGGTACCTACCCTCAGATCCCATACAATGTATCTGCCCTCAGATCAAATACGTTTCCACCCTCAGATCCCATACAATGTACTGTAGATACAATGTTGTACAATATGATAATACAGATACCCTATTTACCCCCCTTCTGACCAGGCCATTTTTTTGTGATACGGCACTGCGTTACTTTAACTGACAATTGCGCGGTGGTGCGATGCTGTACACAAATGTACATCTTTTTTTTCCCCACAAATAGAGCTTTTTTTGGTGGTATTTGATCACCTCTGTGTTTTTTATTTTTTGCACTATAAACAAAAAAAAGGAGCGTCAATTATGAAAAAAAAAAAATAACAATATTTTTACTTCCTGCTATAAATCATCCAATAAAAAATGTAAAAAACCTAATTTAATAAATTTAGGCCAATATGTATTCTGCTACATATTTTTTGGTAAAACAAATCCCAATAAGCGTATATTGAATGGTTTGTGCAAAAGTTATCACGTCTACAAACTAGGGGATATTTGCATTTATTTATTTATTTTATACTGGTAATGGTGGCGATCAGCGACTTATAGCGGGACTGCAACATTGCGGCGGACAATCTGACATCTAACTGACACTTTTTGGGGACCAGTGACACTAATACAGTGATTAGTGCTAAAAAATATGCGGAGGAGGAGTAATTTCCTCAGTCTCCCCTCCCCCAGTGATCAGACTGTACATTGTAACTTTGTAGCAGGAGGAGGAGTCATTTCCTCAGTCTCCCCTCCCCCAGTGATCAGACTGTACATTGTAACTTTGTAGCAGGAGGAGGAGTCATTTCCTCAGTCTCCCCTCCCCCAGTGATCAGACTGTACATTGTAACTTTGTAGAAGGAGGAGGAGTCATTTCCTCAGTCTCCCCTCCCCCAGTGATCAGACTGTACATTGTAACGTTGTAGAAGGAGGAGGAGTCATTTCCTCAGTCTCCCCTCCCCCAGTGATCAGACTGTACATTGTAACGTTGTAGAAGGAGGAGGAGTCATTTCCTCAGTCTCCCCTCCCCCAGTGATTAGACTGTACATTGTAACTTTGTAGAAGGAGGAGGAGTCATTTCCTCAGTCTCCCCTCCCCCAGTGATCAGACTGTACATTGTAACTTTGTAGAAGGAGGAGGAGTCATTTCCTCAGTCTCCCCTCCCCCAGTGATCAGACTGTACATTGTAACGTTGTAGAAGGAGGAGGAGTCATTTCCTCAGTCTCCCCTCCCCCAGTGATCAGACTGTACATTGTAACGTTGTAGAAGGAGGAGGAGTCATTTCCTCAGTTTCCCCTCCCCCAGTGATCAGACTGTACATTGTAACGTTGTAGCAGGAGGAGGAGTCATTTCCTCAGTCTCCCCTCCCCCAGTGATTAGACTGTACATTGTAACTTTGTAGAAGGAGGAGGAGTCATTTCCTCAGTCTCCCCTCCCCCAGTGATCAGACTGTACATTGTAACTTTGTAGAAGGAGGAGGAGTCATTTCCTCAGTCTCCCCTCCCCCAGTGATCAGACTGTACATTGTAACTTTGTAGAAGGAGGAGGAGTCATTTCCTCAGTCTCCCCTCCCCCAGTGATCAGACTGTACATTGTAAGGAGACACAATGTGAGAGGCTGCAGCAAGGGGCTGACCTGTGTCAGACATTTGTGAATTTTTAGCCACGAAAAACCCAGGACCCAGGATTTACAAAATGATTTTATCTCTGAGCCGCCATCTCTGGTCCTCAAAGCAGTTGGCAACTATGGATGATGTCTGAACAAAGATGGTGCCGGCCTTCTAGGAAGAACAGCAGGTGAAGACATTTCCATGGGGGGGGGGGGGGGGGGTCTTGTGATCTCAGTTCAGAAAGTAGATAGGGGAACCTAGATGATTCCTGAACAAAGTTGGTGCCGACCTTCTAAAAAAAAACAAAAAAAAAAAAAAAACATAAGATGAAGGCAGAGTCCTGTAATCTCGGTTCAGGAAGTAGATTGGGTTTCTGGATGATGCCGAAACAAAGGTGGCGCCTGTCCTTCAATCCGGGGCGTGGTCAGGGGGGGATTCTTGTGATTCCAGCCCAGGAAGTAGATGGAGTCCCTGGATGATGCCTGAATAAAGATGGCGCCGTCCTTCAAGAGAGAACAGATTATGAAGGCATTGTTGGGGGGGGGGTCTTGGGATCTCAGCCCAGGAAGTAGATGGGGGGTCCCTGGATGATTCCTGAACAAAGGTGGCGCTGTCCTTCAATCCGGGGCATTGTCAGGGGAGTCTTGTGATCTCAGTCTGGGAAGTACATGGGGGGTCCCTGGTAGACATGTGCGGTTCGCTTCTTTCCGAATTAAAATTCGGACAAATTTTTCATTTTTCGGAAATTCGAATGTATCCGAATTTCCAATTTACAATAGTACCGAATTATAAAACGGATCTGAAAAAAAAAAAAAACAACATAAAAAATTCGGACAAAATTCAAATTCAAATCGTTGGAGTTCGAAAAAAAAAAATTAGAGATTTGAAAAGTTTTCCAATTTCCAAAGAGAATAAAATAGAATAGAAAATAAAGGAATAGAATTAAAAAAAAGGGAATAGAATAGAATTTTTTTTTATTCTATTCCTTTATTTTCTATTCTATTTTATTCTCTTTGGAAATTGGAAACATTTTCAAATTCAAATTTTTTTTTTCGAACGAGAAAACTATTTGAATCGATTGGAAAACGAATAAACGAAACGAATTCCAAAAGCGAAAATAAAAACTAATTTAACTAAAGGAATTTATGTAAATAAACAAAACTAAACACATTTTTTCGTTCTGCACAATTCTAGTCCCTGGATGATTCCTGAACAAAGGTGGCGCCGTCCTTCAATCTGGGGTATTGTCAGGGGGAGTCTTGTGATTCCAGCCCAGGAAGTAGATGGGGGGGGGTCCCTGGATGATGCCTGAACAAAGTTGGCGCCGTCCACGATCTCAGTGGAGGAGGGGTACACTGACACATCGGACATGGTGACAGGTCCTCTTGCGGGGTGCAGCAGCCAGCCACAGGGGGTGTAACCCTTCCCCGGCCGCGGCCCCCAGGAGGTCAGACCGCCGTGGCCGCTGTCCGGGACGATTAGCGTCAGACGCCGGCCGTTCCTGGAGGGAGCGTATTATGCAGGATGTGTCAGATGACTGGGGGGCGCTCATCCCAGGCAGACGTCCCCCCCCCTCCTCCGCTCCTATCGCTCCCATCTTGGCGGCGTGGCGGCCTCCGCTGATCGCATTGGACAGCGCTCATCATCTCCTGCCAGCTCGGCTCAACCGCGCCGCCGTTACAGAGCCATGCGTTCCGGGGCATGAAACGAGCGCCCCCCCCCCCCCCCCCCCGCTGTGTACATAGACTTCTACACCGCTGCGGCTAATTGAACATAATGAAGGCGGTGAAATATTTACGGTGAGATTTGATCGCCGATCTCCGCCGCCCGTCACATTCATCCTCAAAGCTCTTCCCGGAAACCTTTCAGGCGGATAAATTGCGCGGATATCGCCGCCGTTCAATGATTGGAAAAGGTTTTTTTTTTTTTTTTTGGAAGCGGTTTTGGCGCAGATGTGTGTTGGCAACCGGTGTCATCAGACGGGCGCGCCGGCCAAAAAAACGACACGAAGAAGTTATAGGCAAGGTCAGATCGACGGTGATTAACTTAAAGCGGAACTCCGGCCTCTCCGCCAGTCTCGCCCAATTGTATCGGCTCTTCTCCTCTCCTGGACTGAAACGGCTTCCTCTGACTTCACCGCACACTGTGAGCTTCTCACCATGTGCATTAGAAGCTGCAGCAAGTCAGATAGAGCCCCGCCCCTATTCCCTGGCTGGGGGGGGGGGGGCTCCACCTGTGGCCCTCCAGCTGTTGAGGGACTACAAGTCCCATCATGCCTCTGCCTGTGGGAGTCACAATGCTGGGACAAGGTCATCTACAGTCCGGGGTGTACAGGTCAAATTGCACCCCCCCCCCACAAGATGTATGAGCATCATGTGTCAGCAGAAATCCCCCCCCCCCCCCCAAAAAAAAGCAAGAAATAATCTGCATGCTTACCCCCTAAGCATTCCTCTCCTTCCAGTACAAATCTGCCCCACCCCCAGCACCCCCCCCCCCCCCCCAAAAAAAGCAACAAATAATCTGCATGCTCACCCCTATGCATTACCCTCCTTCCAGTACAAATCTGCCCCCCCCAACACAACCCCCCCCCCAAAAAAAAGCAAGCAATAATCTGCATGCTCACCCCCTGAGCATTCCCCTCCTTCCAGTACAAATCTGCCCCCCCAGCACAACCCCCCCCACAAAAAAAGCAAGAAATATTCTGCATGCTCACCCCCTAAGCATTCCCTCCTTCCAATACAAATCTTTGCCCCCCCCCCAGCACAAATCCCCTTACCCCCCACTCAAGAAAAAATAAAAATCCCCCTCCTAGCACAAATCCTCACTCTAAATTCCCCCCCTTACAGCACAAATACTCCGCAATCATTCCTACTAGTACAACCCCCCCCCCCAAAAAAAGCAATAATCTGCATACTTACCCCCTAAGCATTCCCCTCCTTCCAGTACAAATCTGCCCCACCCCCAACACAAACCCCCCCCCCCAAAAAAAGCAAGAAATAATCTGCATGCTCACCCCCTATGCATTACCCTCCTTCCAGTACAAATCTGCCCCCCCCCAACACAACCCCCCCCAAAAAAAGCAAGCAATAATCTGCATGCTCACCCCTGAGCATTCCCCTCCTTCCAGTACAAATCTGCCCCCCCAGCACAACCCCCCCCCACAAAAAAAGCAAGAAATATTCTGCATGCTCACCCCCTAAGCATTCCCCTCCTTCCAATACAAATCTTTGCCCCCCCAGCACAAATCCCCTTACCCCCCACTCAAGAAAAAAATAAAAACTCCCCCTCCTAGCACAAATCCTCACTCCAAATTCCCCCCCTTACAGCACAAATACTCCGCAATCATTCCTACTAGTACAACCCCCCCCCCCCCAAAAAAAAAAAAACAAGCAATAAACTGCATGCTTACCCCCTAAGCATTTCCCTCCTTCCAGTACAAATCTTTGCCCCCCAGCTCAAACCCCTCTCTCCCCATATGCCCCCCCAGCCCAAATCCCCCTACCCCCCCTCAACACAAAAAAATCCCCTAGCACAAATCCTCGCTCCAAATTCCCTCCCTTCCAACACAAATACTCCGTAATCATTCCTACGAGCACAAATCCCCCCACCCCCCAAAAAAAAGCAAGCAATAATCTGCATGCTCATCACCCCCTAAGCATTCCCCTCCTCCCGGTACTAATCTGCCCCCTGCTGAAATCCCTTCTTCCAGTACAAATCTTTGCCCCCCCCCTGCCAGCTGAAATCCTCTCTCCCCCCATATGCCCCCAGCACAAATCCCCCTACCCCCTCAAAAAAAAAAAAATCCCCCTCCTAGCACAAATCCTCACTCCAAATTCCCCCCTTCCAGCACAAATACACCACAATCATTCCTACTAGCACAAACACCCCCCCCCCAAAAAAGCAAGTAATAATCTGCATGCTCACCCCTAAACATTCTCCTTCTTCCAGTACAAATATTTGCCCCCCCAACTCAAATCCCCTTACCCCCCCTTAAAAAAAAGAAAATCCCCTCCTAGCACAAATCCTCAGTCCAAATCCCCCCTTCCAGCACAAATACTCCGCAATCATTCCTACTAGCACAAATCCCCCCCCCCCAAAAAAAAGCAAGCAATAATCTGCATGCTTACCCCCTATGCATTCCTCTCGTCCTGGTACAAATCTGCCCCCCCCCCAGCTCAAATCCTCTCTCTCCCCATATGCCCCCCAGCACAAAACCCCCTAACCCCTCAAAAAAATTCCTCCCTCGCAGCACAAATACGCCGCAATCATCACTACTACCACAAATCCCCCCCCCAAAAAAAAAAATATATATATATATATTTCCCCTCTACCATATTACTTTTATAGCACAAACCTCCCCAAATCCCCCTCCTAGCACAAATCCTCCTCCCCCAACACAAATCCCCCCCCCAATCACCACTTCCAGGACACCTCCCAAAATTTGTCCTCCTAAAATGATTCTTACCCCATTGCTGCCCCCCCAAATCTCCCCCCACCTCACATGATACCAGGGTGCCAAGGGCAGCCCCCCTTTTCCCGGGCCAACAACAGCTGGAAGGATGCAGGTTGAGTACCAATTTAGCCCTTTTCTCC
The DNA here is from genome assembly GCA_037952835.1 of Lithobates septentrionalis. Taxonomy (NCBI): domain Eukaryota; kingdom Metazoa; phylum Chordata; class Amphibia; order Anura; family Ranidae; genus Lithobates; species Lithobates septentrionalis. The sequence goes on from JBBDGP010000431.1 coordinate 14,102, forward strand.
CCAGGCCTGACAATCCCTGGCCCCGCCCCTTTCATTCATTGGATTTCAGTTCTTTCATTCATGAAAGCTCAACATCACATGTGGGCGTTACCCAATCTGGCCTGCCTAGGAACGCCCACTCCTCCAAACCAACACCTGCCCATCGAGGCATTTTTGATATCTGCATAACTCCTCCCACTGCTTCCATCAGGGGAGGGCTCGAGAGGAATACTGAGGCCGGGCCTGGGATGTTTTCAGGAAGCTGCGTACAACCCCCTGCCAGCTCCTCCCACCAGCCATGATCTGTTTGAATTGTATAGAGAATCACAGAGACCCAGTGATGATGTCACTGGGTTTAAAATAAGGTCTGAGGATGGATACATTGTATGGAATCCGAGGATGGATACATTGTATGGGATCCGAGGGTTAATACATTGTATGGGATCCGAGGATGGATACATTGTATGGGATCTGAGGGTAATACGTTGTATGGGATCTGAGGATGGATACGTTGCATGGAATCCGAGATTGGATACATTGTATGGGATCTGAGATTGGATACATTGTATGGGATCCGAGGGTGGATACATTGTACGGGATCCGAGGGTGGATACATTGTACGGGATCCGAGGGTGGATACATTGTACGGGATCCGAGGATGGATACATTGTACGGGATCCGAGGATGGATACATTGTATGGGATCCGAAGATGGATACATTGTACGGGATCCGAGGATGAATACATTGTATGGGATCCGAGGATGGATACATTGTATGGGATCCGAGGGTGGATACATTGTACGGGATCCGAGGGTGGATACATTGTACGGGATCCGAGGGTGGATACATTGTATGGGATCCGAGGATGGATACATTGTACGGGATCCGAGGATGGATACATTGTACGGGATCCGAGGATGAATACATTGTATGGGATCCGAGGATGGATACATTGTACGGGATCCGAGGATGGATACATTGTACAGGATCCAAGGATGGATACATTGTACGGGATCCGAGGATGGATACATTGTACGGGATCTGAGGATGGATACATTGTACGGGATCCGAGGATGGATACATTGTACGGGATCCGAGGATGGATACATTGTACGGGATCTGAGGGTGGATACATTGTACGGGATCCGAGGGTGGATACATTGTACGGGATCCGAGGGTGGATACATTGTATGGGATCCGAGGATGAATACATTGTACGGGATCCGAGGATGGATACATTGTACGGGATCCGAGGATGGACACATTGTACGGGATCTGAGGATGAATACATTGTACGGGATCCGAGGATGGATACATTGTACGGGATCCGAGGGTGGATACATTGTACGGGATCCGAGGGTGGATACATTGTACTGGATCCAAGGGTGGATACATTGTACGGGATCCGAGGATGAATACATTGTACAGGATCCGAGGATGGATACATTGTATGGGATCCGAGGATGGACACATTGTATGGGATCCGAGGATGGACACATTGTATGGGATCCGAGGATGGATACATTGTATGGGATCCGAGGGTGGATACATTGTACGGGATCCGAGGATGAATACATTGTACGGGATCCGAGGATGGATACATTGTATGGGATCCGAGGATGGACACATTGTATGGGATCCGAGGATGGACACATTGTATGGGATCCGAGGATGAATACATTGTATGGGATCCGAGGATGAATACATTGTATGGGATCCGAGGATGGATACATTGTATGGGATCCGAGGATGGATACATTGTATGGGATCTGAGGGTAGATACACTATATTGCTAAAAGTATTGGGACGCCTGCCTTTACACACACATGCACTTTAATGACATCCCAGTCTTAGTCCGTAGGGTTCAATATTGAGTTGGCTCCGCCCTTTGCAGCTATAACAGCTTTAAACTCTTCTGGGAAGACCGTCCACAAGGTTTAGGAGTGTGTCTATGGGAATGTTTAACCATTCTTCCAGAAGCGCATTTGTGAGGTCAGGCACTGATGTTGGATGAGAAGGCCTGGCTTGCAGTCTCCACTCTAATTCATCCCAAAGGTGTTCTATCGGGTTGAGGTCAGGACAAGTTCCTCCACCCCAAACTTGCTTATCCATGTCTTTGTGGACCTTGCTGTGTGCATTGGTGTGCAGTCATGTTGGAACAGGAAGGGGCCATTTCAAAACTGTTCCCAAAAAGTTGGGAGCATGAAATTGCCCAAAATGTCTTGGTAAGCTGACGCCTTAGGAGTTCTCTTCACTAGAACTAAGGGGCCAAACCCAACCCCTGAAAAACAACCCCCTCACCATAATCCCCCCTCTACTAAACTTTACACTTGGCACAATGCAGTCAGGCAAGTACTCTCCTCCTGGCAACCACCAAACCCAGACAAGTCCATCGGATTGCCAGACAGAGAGGTGAGATTGGTCACTCCAGAGAACACGTCTCCAATGCTCCAGTGGCGGCGTGCTTTACACCACTGCATCCGACGCTTTGCATTGCACTTGGTGATGTAAGGCTTCGATCCAGCTGGTCAGCCATGGAAACCCATTTCATGAAGCTCTCTACACATTGTTGTTGTGCTAATCTGAAGGCCACACAAAGTTTGGAGGTCTGTCGCTATTGACTCTGCAGACAGTTGGCAACTTATGGGCACTGTGAGCTTCAGCATGCGCTGACCTCGCTCTGTCTGTAGCCCACCACTTTGTGGCTCAGTTGCTGTTGTTCCCAGTTGCTTCCATTTTATTACAATACCACTAACAGTTGGCCGTGGAATATTTAGCAGCAAGGAATCTTCATGGATGGACCTATTGCATTGGAGGCAACCTATCGCAATCCCACGCTTGAATTCACTGAGCTCCTGAGAGCGGCCCATTCTTTCACAAATGTTTGTAGAAGCGTATGCATGCCTAGGCAATTGATTTTACACACCCTGTGGCCATGGAGGTGAATGGAACACCTAAATCCAATGATTTGGAGGGGTGTCCCAATACTTTTGGCAATGTAGTGTACATGGTATGAGATCTGAGGGTGGACACATGGTATGGGATCTGAGGGTAGATACATTGTATGGGATCTGAGGGTGGACACATGGTATGGGATCTGAGGGTGGACACATGGTATGGGATCTGAGGGTGGACACATGGTATGGAATCTGAGGGTGGACACATGGTATGGGATCTGAGGGTAGATACATTGTATGGGATCTGAGGGTGGACACATGGTATGGAATCTGAGGGTAGATACATTGTATGGGATCTGAGGGTGGACACGTGGTATGGGATCTGAGGGTGGACACGTGGTATGGGATATGAGGGTGGACGCATGGTATGGGATCTGAGGGTGGACACATGGTATGGGATCTGAGGGTAGATACATTGTATGGGATCTGAGGGTGGACACATAGTATGGGATCTGAGGGTGGACGCATGGTTTGGGATCTGAGGGTGGATACATGGTATGGGATCTGAGGGTGGACACATGGTATGGGATCTGAGGGTGGACACATGGTATGGGATCTGAGGGTGGACACATGGTATGGGATCTGAGGGTGGACACATGGTATGGGATCTGAGGGTGGACCCATGGTTTGGAATCTGAGGGTGGACACATGGTATGGGATCTGAGGGTGGACACATGGTATGGGATCTGAGGGTGGACACATGGTTTGGGATCTGAGGGTGGACACATGGTTTGGGATCTGAGGGTGGACACATGGTTTGGGATCTGAGGGTGGACACATGGTATGGGATCTGAGGGTGGACACATGGTTTGGAATCTGAGGGTGGACGCATGGTTTGGGATCTGAGGGTGGACGCATGGTTTGGGATCTGAGGGTGGAAGCATGGTTTGGGATCTGAGGGCGGACGCATTGTATGGGATCTGAGGGTGGACACATGGTTTGGGATCTGAGGGTGGACACATGGTATGGGATCTGAGGGTGGACACATGGTTTGGGATCTGAGGGTGGACGCATGGTTTGGGATCTGAGGGTGGAAGCATGGTTTGGGATCTGAGGGCGGACGCATTGTATGGGATCTGAGGGCGGACACATGGTTTGGGATCTGAGGGTGGACACATGGTTTGGGATCTGAGGGTGGACACATGGTTTGGGATCTGAGGGTGGACACATGGTTTGGGATTTGAGGGTGGACACATGGTATGGGATCTGAGGGTGGACACATGGTTTGTGATCTGAGGGTGGACGCATGGTATGGGATCTGAGGGTGGAAGCATGGTTTGGGATCTGAGGGTGGACGCATTGTATGGGATCTGAGGGTGGACACATGGTTTGGGATCTGAGGGTGGACACATGGTTTGGGATCTGAGGGTGGACACATGGTTTGGGATCTGAGGGTGGACACATGGTATGGGATCTGAGGGTGGACACATGGTTTGGGATCTAAGGGTGGACACATGGTATGGGATCTGAGGGTGGACACATGGTTTGGGATCTGAGGGTGGACACATGGTTTGGGATCTGAGGGTGGACACATGGTTTGGGATTTGAGGGTGGACACATGGTATGGGATCTGAGGGTGGACACATGGTTTGTGATCTGAGGGTGGACGCATGGTATGGGATCTGAGGGTGGAAGCATGGTTTGGGATCTGAGGGTGGACGCATGGTTTGGGATCTGAGGGTGGAAGCATGGTTTGGGATCTGAGGGCGGACGCATTGTATGGGATCTGAGGGCGGACACATGGTTTGGGATCTGAGGGTGGACACATGGTTTGGGATCTGAGGGTGGACACATGGTTTGGGATCTGAGGGTGGACACATGGTTTGGGATTTGAGGGTGGACACATGGTATGGGATCTGAGGGTGGACACATGGTTTGTGATCTGAGGGTGGACGCATGGTATGGGATCTGAGGGTGGAAGCATGGTTTGGGATCTGAGGGTGGACGCATTGTATGGGATCTGAGGGTGGACACATGGTTTGGGATCTGAGGGTGGACACATGGTTTGGGATCTGAGGGTGGACACATGGTTTGGGATCTGAGGGTGGACACATGGTATGGGATCTGAGGGTGGACACATGGTTTGGGATCTGAGGGTGGACACATGGTTTGGGATCTAAGGGTGGACACATGGTATGGGATCTGAGGGTGGACACATGGTTTGGGATCTGAGGGTGGACACATGGTTTGGGATCTGAGGGTGGACACATGGTTTGGGATTTGAGGGTGGACACATGGTATGGGATCTGAGGGTGGACACATGGTTTGTGATCTGAGGGTGGACGCATGGTATGGGATCTGAGGGTGGAAGCATGGTTTGGGATCTGAGGGTGGACGCATTGTATGGGATCTGAGGGTGGACACATGGTTTGGGATCTGAGGGTGGACACATGGTTTGGGATCTGAGGGTGGACACATGGTTTGGGATCTGAGGGTGGACACATGGTTTGGGATCTGAGGGTGGACACATGGTATGGGATCTGAGGGTGGACACATGGTTTGGGATCTGAGGGTGGACACATGGTTTGGGATCTGAGGGTGGACACATGGTTTGGGATCTGAGGGTGGACACATGGTATGGGATCTGAGGGTGGACACATGGTTTGGGATCTGAGGGTGGACACATAGTATGGGATCTGAGGGTGGAAAAATGGTATGGGATCTGAGGGTAGATACATTGTATGGGATCTGAGGGTAGATACATTGTATGGGATCTGAGGGTAGATACATTGTATGGGATCTGAGGGTAGATACATTGTATGGGATCTGAGGGTAGATACATTGTAAGGAATCTGAGGGTAGATACATTGTATGGAATCTGAGGGTGGACACATGGTATGGGACCTGAGGTCGGATACATTGTATGGAATCTGAGGGTAGATACATTGTATGGGACCTGAGGTCGGATACATTGTATGGGATCTGAGGGTAGATACGTTGTATTGGTTCTGAGGGCAGATACATTGTATCGAAAATAGTCCCCAAAAATTGCACCAACAAAATGACAGCTCGCCAGAAAGAGCACCTTGCCCTGTGTAAGGAAGTCATCTGAACCACCAGAAAACATCCTTCAGGTTCAGTCTATGGAGGTGACAGGTTCCCTTCCTGGTAAGTCCCGCCCCTTGTTTGCATTGTAGATAATGACGAGCTCCACAATGATGACAGTAGGAGGAGATGTTTGTACAGACGGGTCCGCCATTCATCTTGGGTCACCAACAATGGAAATCTATCTTGGATCTCCTCCATCCCATCCTGACTGCAAGCAGAAGATAAGATTGTCCATTGACAGGGGGTTCAGGATATCAGGCGACGGCGCTGAGTGGCTCATTATAGGTAAATGGGTCATTCCACTCAAAGGTGATTGATCACTGGTGGCCGCCTATGGGCTGAAACACCTAACAGGATAACTTGGACCACAGACGTTACAATCTTCTTTAGATCTACCAACATCCAAGTAATAGTTTGCCATATTTTATTATACTGGTAAATGGAAAGCTGGCCACACACCTTACAATCTGATTGCAGACAATCTCTTCTAGGTCTGCCAAAAGCTCCACCAAACCATCCATTGCATCTGTATGCTGTCAGGCAGGTTCTCGTACTACAAGATTGTCGGCCGATCTAAAAGACGTTGTACAATCAGACTGAAAGCTGCAAGGCCATCTTAACCCCTTGTCTACCAAGGTAGGTTTATGGCACAGATGATAAGTGGCAGTCGGGAGCATGGTACTGTATTTCAGCCGGTGAAGGGCTTTGCCGATAAAAGTGATCCAGGTGGGTCTAGACCTGCCCCATCACTTTTATGGGGCTCTTAAAGGGCGCTCCCCCCCACCCGCAGTGTTTCCTGGGCTCTCCCATTTCTCCAGGGAACCCCAAGCCCGGGAATGCAAGAAACCGATTCCACCGTGACAGCAGGACGACTTCAAGGAACGTTAATTTCTGGATCCCTCTTGGGACCAAGGACCCTGGAAGTGATGCATATTTTGTCACTTCTGGGGTCACAGCTGTCATTCCTCGGCTAGTGTAACCGAGGATGCAGCTATTCAAGTGTGATCTGTGCTTGAATAGCTGCACTTGAAGACACTGTAGCGCATGCAATAGCGCGCATGTTACCATGGTGCGGTAGCATGAATGGGCTCTTAGTAATATTAGATGCAGAGACGCCTCGCTCCTAACAGCCCATGTACTAAGTAAGAAATGAATGCGGCCTAAACTCCTCCCAGGCCATGCCTCCGCGTTTCGCGTTTCGTCCCGGCCCAATGTACCGCAATAATGGGAATCCGGCAAGAGCTCCTAACCTGCCTGCTTGCACAGGCCCAGTGCCTTGGAAAGTACTGAATCCACAGAATTAGCACGGCAGCCAGGGATCTGGTATTTTACACAAGGGGCGTTTGACATCTTCCTAAACATGGCAGGAGCCAGTGTTTGTTCCACAGACAAATTTAATAGGCTCTGTTCACACCTACAGATGCGACCAAACACGCGTGTTCACATGCGCATGCCCCTGTTGAAGACCCCTAGGTCGAAACGCGTCGGTCTCATACACCACTCTCCATGTTGCCCACTTGTTTTTATTTACCGTGATCACGTTTTATATGTTTATGGTTGTTTTATCAATAAAAACACCCTTTTTTACCTACACTATGTGGAGGAAGATCTTTTCTTTTTTTACATCTCCTGAATGAGGTCAAGTGCCTCCAACTGTTCCACAAGCGACTTTTTGGCCCTTCTGATCCACGCCTTGGCCGTCCACTGTGAGGACCTACCTGGTGGCTCCTGGAGATCCATGTGGACTACAGTCTAGAGGACCGGAGTGTCAAGACCTTCCATTCCACGCCTTTGGTGGCATACTGCTCATGCGATTCCCTGTCACTGACACGGGAATCCACGGGATCTGGTAAGAGTCTCCTTTTTTATTTCTGCCACGATTGGTCCGTCCAGTTGAGAGGCCGGTTTATGGTGCCGGAAAACCACCATCCCTTGGAGTACCCCCATTTCTTGTGCAGTGGGACACTCACATTCATTCATTGACTTTATGTTTAATCTTTTGTTTGATAATATTTTTCCAGCACCAATTCATAACTTTAGGAGCTCTGATTATTCACTTATGTAGTATGCGCTGCATTTTTTATACTGTCTGGAAAAAGTATTCATACCTCATTGACATTTTCCACATCTTGTCAGGCTACAACTAAAAACCTAAATGTATTTTATTGGGATTTTATGTGATAGACCAACACAAAGTGGCACATAATTGTGAAGTGGAAGGAAAATGATAAATGGTTTTGATATTTTTTTACAAATAAATATGGGAAAAGTGTGGGGGGCATTTGTATGGCGCCCCCCGGAGTCAATACTTTGTAGAACCCCCTTTCTCTGTAATTACAGCTACAAGTCTTTTTGGGGATGTCTCTACCAGCTTTGCACATCTAGAGAGGGACATTTCTGCCCATTCTTCTTTGCAAAATATCTCAAGCTCTGTCAGATTGGATGGAGAGCGTCTGTGAACAGCAATTTTCAAGTCTTGCCACAGATTCTCAATGTGATTTAGGTCTGGACTGTGACTGGGCCATTCTAACACATGAATATGCTTTGATCTAAACCATTCCATTGTAGCTCTGGCTGTATGTTTCGGGTCGTTGTCCTGCTGGAAGGTGAACCTCTGCCCCAGTCTCTAGTCTTTTGCAGACTCTAACAGGTTTTCTTCTAAGATTGTCCTGTATTTGTCTCCATCCATCTTCCCATCAACTCTGACCAGCTTCCCTGTCCCTGCTGAAGAAAAGCATCCCCACCACATGATGCTGCCACCACCATGTTTCACAGTGGGGATGGTGTGTTCAGGGTGATGTGCAGTGTTAGTTTTCCCCACACATAGCGTTTTACTTTTAGGTCAAAAAAGTTGAATTTTGGTCTCATCTGACCAGAGCACCTTCTTCCACATGTTTGCTGTGTCCTCCACATGGCTTCTCACAAACTACAAACAGGACTTCTTATGACTTTCTTTCACCAATGTCTTTCTTCTTGTCACTCTTCCATAAAGGGCAGATTTGTGGAGAACACGACTAATAGTTGTCCTGTGGACAGATTCTCCCACCTGAGCTGTGGATCTCTGCAGCTCCTCCAGAGTTACCATGGACCTCTTGGCTCTTCTCTGATGAATGCTCTCCTTGCCCGGTCGGTCAGTTTAGGTGGACGGCCATGTCTTGGTAGGTTTGCAGTTGTGCCATACTCTTTCCATTTTCAGATGATGGATTGAACAGAGCTCCGTGAGATGTTCAAAGCTTGGGGGATTTTTTTATTACCTAACCCTGCTTTATACTTCTCCTCAACTTCATCCCTGACCTGTCTGGTGTGTTCCTTGGCCTTCATGATGCTGTTTGTTCACTAAGGCTCCCTCCTCTGAGGGCTTCACAGAACAGCTGTATTTATACTGAGATTACATTACACACAGGTGGACTCTATTTACTAATTAGGTGACTTCTGAAGGCAATTGGTTCCACTAGATTTTAGTTAGGGGGTATCAGAGTAAAGGGGGCTGAATACAAATGTACCCCCCCCCCACACTTTTCACATATTTATTTGTAAAAAAAGTTGAAAACCATGTATCATTTTCCTTCCACTTCACAATTATGTGCCACTTTGTGTTGGTCGATCATATAAAATTCCAATAAAATACATTTACGTTTTTGGTGGTAACGTGACAAACTGTGGAAGATTTCAAGGGGTATGAATACTTTTTCAAGGCACTGTAAGACTGGGAAAGGAACTGATTTTGTTTTCGACTGCTGACGCCGCCGGCTGCTGACGAATCTGACGAGGAGGAAGACGCGGAGCGCGGTGCAGATGGAACACTCGGAGGTGGCGCATACCCCACACACACAATCCGTGCCAGAGCTGCGTCGGGGTATCCAGATGGCTCCCCTGGCGACGCGGGGCCTCCGCAGGCGGTCTTCTTTCCTGCCTCCTCTACCACCTCTTTATAATGGAAACCCAATCGCCGAAATCTCACCGAGGCTTTACCACCTTCACGTCGGTTCAGTAGTCATTGTCACTTTTTTTTTGGGGGGGGGGGGGGTCATTCACACCATCCCATTTTATGCACACTACAACGCGGGATCTCGGCGTGGTAAAAAATTCATGAAAAATACCATTATAATCTTTGCTGTTTGTGTGTTTTTTTTTTTAAAGAAATCCCGCTGACTGCATTTTTTTTTTTTGGTGTGTAATGTAATGCTCAACGCGTGAAAAAACGCAATAAAAATACACTAAGGCCCCATTTACACTTTGCGATTTGGAATCACGGGCAGAATCGCTGTTCCAAATCGTCTGGGCACGCTTTTTTTTGTTTTTATAATGAAAAGTTTATGATACGCAGTGCACAGAGCAAGCTGCATGTCACCCAGAGTGTACATCTACAGTACATCCAGAAAGTATTCACAGCGCTTCACTTTTTCCACATTTATGTTACAGCCTTATTCCAAAATGGATTAAATTCATTATTTTACTCAAAATTCTAAGAACGATCCCCCATAATGACAACATGAAAAAAAAAATTTTTCTTTGCAAATTTATTAAAAATAAAAAACAAATGTACTTAAGTATTACAGGCTCCTCCCATGTACATAAGTATCACAGGCTCCTCCCATGCACATAAGTATCACAGGCTCCTCCCATGTACATAAGTATCACAGGCTCCTCCCATGTACATAAGTATCACAGGCTCCTCCCATGTACATAAGTATCACAGGCTCCTCCCATGTACATAAGTATCACAGGCTCCTCCCATGTACATAAGTATCACAGGCTCCTCCCATGTACATAAGTATCACAGGCTGATGTACATGGGAGGAGTCTGTGATACTTATGTACATGGGAGGAGTCTGTGATACTTATGTACATGGGAGGAGTCTGTGATACTTATGTACATGGGATTTTTTTTATTGTTAATAAATTTGCAGATTTCAAACACACTTCTTTCATGTTGTCATTATGGGGGATTGTTTGTAGAATTTTGAGGAAAATAATGAATTTAATCCATTTTGGAATAAGGCTGTAACATAACAAAATGTGGAGAAAGTGAAGCGCTGTGAATACTTTCTGGACGCACAGTAAAAGAACCCTTCCTTTGCTGGCAGATCTCAGGGCGGGTGACATACACACTTAGCATGTGCGCTCCGGCACACACAGAGCTGCCCCCCCCCCCCCCCCATGCACACTTGTCAGGTGTGTGTGTGTTTGTCAGCTGTGTGTTGGGAGGATTGAAGTGCCGATCGCACCTACTTGTCACCTGTGGGGACATCTGGACATTGTTTAAATAGACACTCCAATCAAAATAAGAAAAAAAAAAGGATTTTCAAGCCTTCTGATGATTTCTCATTGTAGCTATATACAGTATCTCACAAAAGTAAGTACACCCCTCACATTTTTGTAAATCTTTTCTTCTATCTTTCCATGTGACAACACTGAAGAAATGACACTTGTCTACAATGTAAAGTAGTGAGTGTACAGCTTGTATAACAGTGTAAATTTGCTGTCCCCTCAAAATAACTCAACACACAGCCATTAATGTCTAAACCGCTGGCAACAAAAGTGAGTACACCCCTAAGTGAAAATGTCCAAATTGGGACTAAAGTGTCAATATTTTGTGTGGCCACCATTAGAGCCCATTCACACAGGGGCAACTTTGGATCCAACTTCAAGTCACCCCAAGTCGCCCCTAGTCGCCTCAAGTCGCGCTACATGAAAAAATCAATGTAAGTGAATGAATCCGTCTTAATGCACACTACTGCAGTCGCTCCGACTTCAGAAAATGTTCTTGTACTACTTCAATCCGACTAGAAGGCGACTTGTACCCATTGATTTCAATGGAAGTTGCCCCCAAGTCGGATCACTGTTCATACTGAGGCAACTTTACAGGAAGCAGAAGGGAATCGGAAAGTAATTTACTCCACTAAACAGCCGGCCTCCTCCTTCTCACACACAGCTGACAAGCTCTGATTGGCCACTTGTAAAGTTCCCTGTCCTGGAGGCGACTTCAAGTTGTGTTGTAAGTTGCCTCCCAAAGTCGCGCTGGAAGTCGTGTTGCCCCTGTGTGAATGGGCTCTTATTTTCCAGCACTGCCTTAACCCTCTTGGGCATGAAGGTCACCAGAGCTTCACAGGTTGCTACTGGAGTCCTCTTCCCCTCCTCCATGAGGACATCACGGAGCTGGTGGATGTTAGAGACCTTGCGCTCCTCCACCTTCCATTTGAGGATGTCCCACAGATGATCAATAGGGTTTAGGTCTGGAGACATGCTTGGCCAGTCCATCACCTTTACCCTCAGCTTCTTTAGCAAGGCAGTGGTGGTCTTGGAGGTGTGTTTGGGGTGGTTATCATGTTGGAATACTGCCCTGCGGCCCAGTCTCTGAAGGGAGGGGATCATGCTCTGCTTCAGTATGTCACAGTACATGTTGGCATTCATGGTTCCCTCAATGAACTGTAGCTCTCCAGTGCCGGTGTCTTGCCGAGAAAGTTCCCTCGGCGGATAAGTTCCTCCCCTGTACTGCGCAGGCGCAGCGCCTGCGCAGTACCAACTACTGTCAGCCGGCGGAGATAGCCAAAGCTCAAAATCCACAATCGGCTGTACACGGCGCCTGCGCTCTGGGTCCAGATTCCTTCCCTACCATCCAAGGTGGACCTGGAGGGGGAATCTAAAAGTGGCGAGCGCAGCGAGGCCGTGCCCGAAGCGTGGCGAGCGAAGCGAGCCCGCGAGGGGCCCTCTTACAGGCGCCGTGTACAGCTGATTTTCAGCTGTTCCGCTTCGGCTATTTCCGCCGGATCGTACTGCGCATGCGCAGTACAGTGAGGAACTTATCCGCCGAGCGGAACTTATTCGGCAGAACACCGGCAGCACTCATGCAGCCCCAGACCATGACACTCCCACCCCCATGCTTGACTGTAGACAAGACTCACTTGTCTTTGTCCTCCTCACCTGGATGCCCCCACACACGCTTGTCACCATCTGAACCAAATACGTTTATCTTGGTCTCATCAGACCACAGGACATGGTTCCAGTAATCCATGTGCTTAGTCTGCTTGTCTTCAGCAAACTGTTTGTGGACTTTCTTGTGCATCATCTTTAGAAGAGGCTTCCTTCTGGGATGACAGCCATGCAGACCAATTTGATGCAGTGTGCGGCGTATGGTCTGAGCACTGACAGGCTAACCCCCCACCCCTACAACCTCTGCAGCAATGCTGGCAGCACTCATACGTCTATTTCCCAAAGACAACCTCTGGATATGATGCTGAGCACGTGACCTCAACTTCTTTGGTGGACCATGGCGAGGCCTGTTCTGAGGGGAACCTGTCCTGTTATACCGCTGTATGGTCTTGGCCACCGTGCTGCAGCTCAGTTTCAGGGTCTTGGCAATCTTCTTATAGCCTAGGCCATCTTTATGTAGAGCAACAATTCTTCTTTTTTTCAGATCCTCAGATAGTTTTTTGCCATGAGGTGCCATGTTGAACTTCCAGTGACCAGTATGAGAGAGTGAGAGCGATAACACCAAATTTAACACAACTGTTCCCCATTCACACCTGAGACCTTGTAACACTAACGAGTCACATGACACCGGGGAGGGAAAATGGCTAATTGGGCCCAATTTGGACAGTTTAACTTAGGGGTGTACTGACTTTTGTTGCCAGCGGTTTAGACATTAATGGCTGTGTGTTGAGTTATTTTGAGGGGACAGCAAATTTACACTGTTATACAAGCTGTACACTCACTACTTTACATTGTAGACAAGTGTCATTTCTTCAGTGTTGTCACATGAAAAGATAGAAGAAAATATTTACACAAATGTGAGGGGTGTACTTACTTTTGGAAGATACTGTATCTATCTTATCTATCGATCTATCCTTTATCGATCTATCTTCTAATATCTGTCTATCCAGTTGCATGCTCTTGCTCTGACCACCCTCGGGTGCAGGAATCGGTTGTGTTGGGATTGGGGGGTCTCGGAGAGATAAGTGTCTCACGTGGAGTAGAAAGGTGGGCTGAGCGCCCCCTCCTCCGGGATCAGAACACAATGAACATCTCTTCTCCTAACAGAAGGTATTCCCATGCTCAATTGAACACACAGCTAACAAGCCTCTAACGGAAGCTGTCAGAGGTATCACGGATCCCTATTACACGGGTAAATTCTGGGCCGTTCATTTCACGCTAATGGATGCCGGAATTAAAAACGCATCTCCGGGCAACGCAGAGAATTAAAGGAACACCTCGCTGCCATTAACAATAGCGATAGAAAAAAATTATAATTGGCGCATAAAGGCGGTTTGTCGTTTACATGTCGTTAAAAAAAATGATCTTTTCAATCTGCGGCGGACAAACTTTTAAACGCTAAAAAAATTACAGCATGGCTCCGGTATGCATGGGGAGCTGGAGGGCGATCTGAGCACTGAACGCCGCAAGAAACACTGTTTTCCACCTCTGTGATTGGCTTACTGGTTTCCGTTATAACGGCACAGGGAATAACCATGGGATGGTAGGAGGCGTGGCCTTTCACAGTCTTGATATATAAACAGCTCTATCAGCACTGAGGCAAAATGATGGGGGGGTCATTTTTGGGCCCACCCCTGATCATTTTCTTCCATCGCTTCCACCTGCCCAAAATGCCTGGTAGTTTCTGGTGTGTGTGTGTGTGTGTGGGGGGGGGGGGCATGGGACCGCATCCTGTCATGCCATTGTTGGGCCTAGTGGGCAAAATTGAAGAACAGAGTACGCTTTGATTGAAAGCCTGATTTCAGCTTTCAGCTGACATAATTACAAAACAGCTACAACAGCATGCAGCACTCCATGGAACCATACCAGACCAAATGCCCTCAACATGGGGGGGGGGCAAAGAACCTTCCCCATGTATATGAGGACAAGGGCCCCATCCCCACCACCCTGGCTGGTGTTTATGGATGTCTGTGAGCGGGAGGCTTATCGGAATTTCAAAGCCCCCCTTTTAACAATAAGGGGGCCCCCAGATACCCCTACTCATTCACAGAAAAAAAAGCATGCAGCCTCCCCCCGCCCCCGCTAACTATACCAACTAATATGTCCTCAACATGGGGGGGCAAAGCACCTTGTCTCCATGTTGATGAGGACAAGGGCCTCTTCCCCACAACCCTGGCAAGTGGTTTTGGGGGTCTGAAGGTGGAAGGCTTATCGGAATCTTGAAGCTCCCTTTAATAAAAAGGGGGGCCCCCAGATACCCCTTCTCATTTACAAAAAAAAAAAAGGAGCATGCACCCCCCCCCCCAAACCATACCAGCCTGCATGCCCTCAA
Source organism: Lithobates septentrionalis (assembly GCA_037952835.1). NCBI lineage: Eukaryota > Metazoa > Chordata > Amphibia > Anura > Ranidae > Lithobates > Lithobates septentrionalis. The sequence continues at coordinate 29,352 of JBBDGP010000431.1, forward strand.
CATGGGTGGCAAAGTACCTTGTCCCCATGTTGATGAAGACAAGGGCCTCATCCTCACAGCCTTTGCCGGGTGTTTGTGGGGGTCTGCGGACAATAGGTATATCATAATATTGAAGCCCCCCTTTAATAATAAGGGGGGCCCCCAGATACTGCCAGCTACAACGATCGGAATCTAAAAAACATTTTCATTACCTTTTGAAAAGAACTGAAGCAAGTTTTATAGATCACCCTGAAATGTTTTTATCAGCGCCGTTCCTTCTGCTTCTAATGTCTGTGAGAAGCCGCGACAACATGGAAATCGTCCCCAATCTCTGGAAGAAGGATGTGATCCCAAGCCGGCTGACTTCCCCAGCAAGGTGTGTAAATCAAGCGAGCCGTTTCCTGATAAGAGCAGGGACACGGGTCGGTCCAGAGTTATGGCGCCTACCGCAGGTAACTGACAGGGGTGTAATTTTTTCGAAAGCCGGGCTACAAGGGGACGCCGCCGCGGTGAAAAGACACTGATCGATGGCGAAGGAGGAGCGGACGAGGAAAGGTCACCAGATACAATGTTACTAAATATTAGGATGAAGAATTTTTGATACTTAGTTTCGGGAGAGAACATTGACCTTCTTCCAGGAAATATGTTATAAATTCTTTACCCAAGATCTGGTGGGTGCAAAAAAAACGCCAGGCCCTTTAAGAGATTGCCACACGGGGGGGAGGGGCGTTACATGGGCTTACAGATCACGTGATCACTAGAATTGGCTGTCACAGTGATCACATGATCTGGAACTTGTCCTACTGTCTCATGGTCATCACCAAGTAACTAGAGGAGGGCTGTTGGTGATGCAATGGTGGTGATATAAGCGGGAACTCAGTGGACTCTGATGTATGGGGAAACCCTGTAGATTGTGATGTAAGGGGGAACTCTGGGGACTTCTGATGTATGAGGGGATTCTGGTGTATGGAGGGATCCTTGGAACCCTGATGTATAGAGAAATGCAGGAGACTTTGATATAAGGTGGACTCCAATGTGAACACAGGGTTCATCCTGACTGCTGCACTCTATATTTTGTTTTGTATGTTACTTACTCCTGACCACTGCACCATATGAGGGGTTCCCACCATCCCTGTGCTGAGTTCCCAGGTCTGTACACCTGCTGTGCCCATTATGAGGGGTTCCCACCATTGCTGTGCTGAGTTCCCGGGTCTGGACACCTTCTGTGCCCATTATGAGGGGTTCCCACCATCCCTGTGCCAAGTTCCCGGATCTGGACACCTTCTGTGCCCATTATGAGGGGTTCCCACCATCCCTGTGCTGAGTACCCGGGTCTGTACACCCGCTGTGCCCATTATGAGGGGTTCCCACCATCCCTGTGCTGAGTACCCGGGTCTGTACACCCGCTGTGCCCATTATGAGGGGTTCCCACCATCCCTGTGCTGAGTTCCCGGGTCTGTACACCCGCTGTGCCCATTATGAGGGGTTCCCACCATCCCTGTGCTGAGTTCCCGGGTCTGTACACCCGTTGTGCCCATTATGAGGGAATCAGCCCAAAAAGCAGAACAACATATTTCTTCTCAGACCGCGGTGCCGTATGTCATCCGTAACGATCGTCCCAGCAGCGAAGGGCGCGCACAAACTCCTTTTAGTAGATCAGCCCCCACGCCTCCGCCCTGGGGACACTGATGTTTGGATGAAATACGCCCCGCCATTTATCACTTTCTCCGGCACGATAAGATTTGTTTGTTAACACCGGGGCACGGCAGCGAAGTCGACTCTTAGCGCCGTTTAACGAGCTGCAAAGAACACGCAGGCTGCCTTGCTTGCTGTTCAGTCGGCGCGATGCACCACATTGATCGCCGGCAACCATGCCAATGTGCCCGCAGTTATGTTAGGAAAGGATTCCGCCGCCGTGCCCATTCAACACATGCCATGTCAGATTAGGCCGCGTTCGCGAGGACCCCGCAATCGCACAGACAGGCGGTGGCGTATTGTTAGCGCCCGTGTCATGGAGGAGCTGGTGCTCGCTCGTTATTCCACAAAAATGATCTTTTTCTTCTTGTGTTCTCTGCCTGGAGGGGACGCCGGGCCGAGGCGGCAGCAAAGAAGGCGAGTTCTTAAAGCGGTATTAATCCCGAAACCACAAATGTCTTATATTGCAACTTATTAATCACTAGATGTGGTGGCTGCATTTGTGTTCTTTTTTTAGGCTTTTCCCCTCTGTTTTCACCTGGTGATCTGGCCAGTAACAAACCTCCTGTATTAGAGTGCCCCCCCCCCCACTCTGGATGAAGGAGCACAGGGGTCACCTTTGGACAGCAGCATTGTCTGTCTGCGGGAAGGGGAGTGTTAGATGTACTAGCAGACTTAACTACACCAACAAGCCAAACTCCAGATAGCACTTTATAATCAGTTACAGCTACTGTGTGCCCCCCCCCCCAAATTTTAAGAGTGCCCCAGGTCCCCGAGAGTGCACCCACTGATCCATAAGTTGACAGTGGATGTATGGGGACACTCTGATGGGAACCTGATGTAAAGGGGCACTCTAATGGAGACCCTGATGTAAGGGGGCACTCTAATGGAGACCCTGATGTAAGGGGGCACTCTGATGGGGACACTGATGTAAGGGGGCACTCTGATGGGGACACTGATGTAAGGGGGCACTCGGATGGGGACACTGATGTAAGGGGGCTCTCTGATAGGGACCCTGATGTAAGGGGGTACTCTTATGGGGACCCTGATGTAAGGGGGCACTCTGATGGGGACACTGAGGTATGGGAGCACTCTAATGGGGACCCTGATATATGGGGGCACTCTGATGGGGACCCTGATGTATGGGGGCACTCTGATGGGGACTCTGATGTATGGGGGCACTTTGATGGGAACCATGATGTATGGGGGCACTCTGATGGGGACCATGATGTATGGGGGCACTCTGATGGGGACCATGATGTATGGGGGCACTCTGATGGGGACCCCGATGTAAGGGGGCACTCTGATGGGGACCCTGATGTAAGGGGGCACTCTGATGGGGACCCTGATGTAAGGGGGCACTTTGATGGGGACACTGATGTAAGGGGGCACTCTGATGGGGACCATGATGTATGGGGGCACTCTGATGGGGACCATTATGTATGGGGGCACTCTGATGGGGACTCTGATGTATGGGGGCACTCTGATGGGGACTCTGATGTATGGGGGCACTCTGATGGGGACCATTATGTATGGGGGCACTCTGATGGGGACCATTATGTATGGGGGCACTCTGATGGGGACTCTGATGTATGGGGGCACTCTGATGGGGACCATTATGTATGGGGGCACTCTGATGGGGACTCTGATGTATGCGGGCACTCTGATGGGGACCATGATGTATGGGGGCACTCTGATGGGGACCATGATGTATGGGGGCACTCTGATGGGGACCATGATGTATGGGGGCACTCTGATGGGGACCATGATGTATGGGGGCACTCTGATGGGGAATCTGATGTATGGGGGCACTCTGATGGGGACCATGATGTATGGGGGCACTCTGATGGGGACCCTGATGTATGGGGGCACTCTGATGGGGACTCTGATGTATGGGGGCACTTTGATGGGCACCATGATGTATGGGGGCACTCTGATGGGGACCCTGATGTAAGGGGGCACTCTGATGGGGACCCTGATGTAACGGGACACTCTGATGGGGACCCTGATGTAAGAGGGCACTCTGATGGGGGCCCTGATGGAAGGGGGCATTCTGATGGGGACACTGATGTATGGAGGCACTCTGTGCTTCTCTATGCAATGCAGGCAGATCGTGGCTGATGGGAGGCTGTAAATGGCTTCCTGAAAACATCCCAGCGCCCAGCCTCAGTACTCTTCTCAAGAGACCTCATCCCTGAGGCAAGCAGTGGGAGGAGTTATGCAAATAAATATGCCATTGTGGATGGGTATCAGTCTGGAGGAGTGGGCGTGCCTAAGCAGGCTGTATTTGCATGTATGCTGCCCTGGGTAAAAACAGATTTGAATAAAGTATTTCCTGTATAAATATAAAGGAACAGGGATATTGATGTGTTTGGGTTCAGGGAAATGCGGGATGTTTTTAGTTTGATTTATTATGTGTAATGAAATGTTTCTATTTATTGATACATCTGTCTGGTAGGGAATCAATAACATGTAGTCATCGTTTCGTTAAGTACATGCTGTGATGTAGCAATAATAAGGCTTCATTTAGACATCCAGCTGCGCATTTGAGATGCATTTTGCCAGTGCTAGGGATGCACTGATATAGGGACGGTGCTAGGGATGCACCAATATAGATCCAATGCTAGTGATACATGGATATAGGGCCGGTGCTAGTGATGCAGGGGGGGGGGGGGGGTGTTCGGCTCATTCCTAGTGAATTGGTAGGATTCTGCCGATTACTGGTCCATCAAACTCACAGGTGTTGGATTGGTTGGATTCTGACCATTACTGGTCCATCAAACACATAGATGGTGGATTGGTTGGATTCTGACGATTACTGGTTCATCAAACACATAGATGGTGGATTGGTTGGATTCTGATGATTACTGGTCCATCAAACTCATAGATGGTGGATTGGTTGAATTCTGCTGATTACTGGTCCATCAAACTCATAGATGGTGGATTGGTTGGATTCTGATGATTACTGGTCCATCAAACACATAGATGGTGGATTGGTTGAATTCTGCTGATTACTGGTCCATCAAACTCATAGATGGTGGATTGGTTGGATTCTGCTGATTACTGGTCCATCAAACTCATAGATGGTGGATTGGTTGGATTCTGCTGATTACTGGTCCATCAAACTCATAGATGGTGGATTGGTTGGATTCTGCTGATTACTGGTCCATAAAACTCATAGATGGTGGATTGGTTGGATTCTGCTGATTACTGGTCCATAAAACTCATAGATGGTGGATTGGTTGGATTCTGTTGATTACTGGTCCATCAAACTCATAGGTGGTGGATTGGTTGGATTCTGATGATTACTGGTCCATCAAACTCATAGGTGGTGGATTGGTTGGATTCTGTTGATTACTGGTCCATCAAACTTATAGGTGGTGGATTGGTTGGATTCTGATGATTACTGGTCCATCAAACTCATAGGTGGTGGATTGGTTGGATTCTGATGATTACTGGTCCATAAAACTCATAGATGGTGGATTGGTTGGATTCTGTTGATTACTGGTCCATCAAACTTATAGGTGGTGGATTGGTTGGATTCTGATGATTACTGGTCCATCAAACTCATAGGTGGTGGATTGGTTGGATTCTGATGATTACTGGTCCATCAAACTCATACATGGTGGATTGGTTGAATTCTACCCATTACTGGTCCATCAAACTCATAGATGGTGGATTGGTTGCATTCTGTCCATTACTGGACAACTGCAACTCCTTAAAAGTTGTTGAAATTGGCTGAAAATTGAAGAGCTTCGGGATTATGGAGATAGAAATAAACAGTGCTGGTTACAGGAGCACCGCCTTGACCGGCTGTTGATATTCACAGCGAAAATGGCCTTCAGGATCATCTCCAAGTTTTGGAGAATTTTTGATTGAGTCATGTGTATGAGGAGCTAACAGGTTATTTGTTATTCTTTGGAAAGGGTGGGCCGCATAACAATTGTGGCCAACGGTGATGAATCTGTTTTTTTTTTGTTTTTTTTTTGGTAAAAAGAGAGCTGCCCATCCGTCAAGATGGCTGCTCCCATTCGGTGAATGCCCAGTAGGCGATCCATCACAACGGCTCCACCTCTAAGGATCTCATATCCATCAAGCTGACCACCTTGCATTGAGCGTACTCAACAGGTGCAATGCAACAGAAGCAGCAGTTTTGCCTTGTCAGCAGAAGTTTGCAGGGTTTCCTCCGTCTTGCTTACTCAGCATGGCACTGTGCAAAGCAAAGGCGATGTACAAAGGGCCTTGCTAAAGAAAAAAAGTTTTAAAGGGATCACAACAAAAGAGAAAATACTTTTACTTGTCAGCAGTACATTTCGCATTTCATTTGGTTGTCTCTCATTTGCATTTGTCTTCTCCTTGAGGAAAAGCGGGAACAAAAAAGTGGCAATCATCTAATTCCAGGGGCCGGCAACGCATGAAAATGCAATAAAACGCACAATATGTGGAAAAGCGTGTACATTAAGGTGCGAGGTAGCGCACATGTTTTTTTTAACCTTACGGGCTTCACTATTGCTGCCTTATTTTCTTTCCATTTGGGTAACTTTCTATTGGTGAGTGTATATCATGCTTATTTACCATCACTTTCTGGTGAGCAGATCGGATTCACATTGGGTGTGGTGGGCTTCTTCATACACACTGAAGCTGGTGAAGGGTCCTTCATATCTCTTCATTGATAGAACTGTTATATGATTAATGACAATTTGAAGAGCTGCATTTTGGACTTTTTATATTTATTGTTTGATGATCAACAAACTGGGCTGTGCTGCTCTTTTTCAATCATTTTAGTTAGCGTAGATACCCACCCACTTTTTTTATTATTAATTCTGTTGGCTGCCCATTGTTCAGGAAACGGCGACTGAACATGCGTGTACCAAAAGGGGGGGGGGGGGGTACAGAGGTAGCTGTGTACAGGGGGGTACAGAGGTGGCTGTGTACGGGGGATAGAGAGGAGGCTGTGTACAGGGGGGGTACAGAGGAGGCTGTGTACAGGGGGGGGGGGGTACACAGGAGGCTGTGTATAGGGGGGTACAGAGGAGGCTGTGTACAGGGGGGGTACAGAGGAGGCTGTGTACAGGGGGGGTACAGAGGAGGCTGTGTATAGGGGGGTACAGAGGAGGCTGTGTACAGGGGGGGTACAGAGGAGGCTGTGTACAGGGGGGGTACAGAGGAGGCTGTGTATAGGGGGGTACAGAGGTGGCTGTGTACAGGGGGGGTACAGAGGTGGCTGTGTACAGGGGGGGTACAGAGGTGGCTGTGTACAGGGGGGTACAGAGGAGGCTGTGTACAGGGGGGGTACAGAGGAGGCTGTGTATAGGGGGGTACAGAGGTGGCTGTGTACAGGGGGGGTACAGAGGAGGCTGTGTACAGGGGGGGTACAGAGGAGGCTGTGTATAGGGGGGTACAGAGGTGGCTGTGTACAGGGGGGGTACAGAGGTGGCTGTGTACAGGGGGGGTACAGAGGAGGCTGTGTACAGGGGGGGGGGGTACACAGAAGGCTGTGTATAGGGGGGTACAGAGGAGGCTGTGTACAGGGGGGGTACAGAGGAGGCTGTGTACAGGGGGGGTACAGAGGAGGCTGTGTATAGGGGGGTACAGAGGTGGCTGTGTACAGGGGGGGTACAGAGGTGGCTGTGTATAGGGGGGTACAGAGGAGGCTGTGTACAAGGGGGGTACAGAGGAGGCTGTGTACAGGGGGGGTACAGAGGAGGCTGTGTATAGGGGAGTACAGAGGTGGCTGTGTACAGGGGGGGTACAGAGGTGGCTGTGTACGGGGGGTACAGAGGTGGCTGTGTACGGGGGGTACAGAGGTGGCTGTGTACGGGGGGTACAGAGGTGGCTGTGTACGAAGGGGGGGGTACAGAGGTGGCTGTGTATGGGGGGGTACAGAGGTGGCTGTGTACGGGGGGGGGGGGGTACAGAGGTGGCTGTGTATGGGGGGGGTACAGAGGTGGCTGTGTACAGGGGGGTACAGAGGTGTTTGTGTACGGGGGGTACAGAGGTGGCTGTGTACAGGGGGGTACAGAGGTGTTTGTGTACGGGGGGTACAGAGGTGGCTGTGTATAGGGGGGGTACAGAGGTGGCTGTGTACGGGGGGGGTACAGAGGTGGCTGTGTATAGGGGGGGTACAGAGGTGGCTGTGTACGGGGGGGGTACAGAGGTGGCTGTGTACAGGGGGGTACAGAGGTGGCTGTGTACAGGAGGGGTACAGAGGTGGCTGTGTACGGGGGGGGGGTACAGAGGTGGCTGTGTACAGGGGGGGTACAGAGGTGTTTGTGTACGGGGGGGGTACAGAGGTGTTTGTGTACGGGGTGGTACAGAGGTGGCTGTGGATGGGGGGTAGAGAGGTGGCTGTAGATGGGGGGGTACAGAGGTGTTTGTGTACGGGGGGGGGGGGTACATTAAGGTGCGACTAAACGCACTTTTTTTTTTTTTTGGCAAAGATGTTGCAGGTCCTCTTTAGGGACGGCCCCCCACGTACATATACTGCAGCAGGACGACCTTTTGGCGCAAAATCAGTACCTGTACATTCTTTTTGTTTTCCTTCCAGGTCTAGGGGCTGCCTGTTCAATTCCTGGATTTACACAGAGGCACACCTCCAGCTCTGCAGCTCTCATTGGCTCTCTTATGACTCACCCCCACCCTCCATGGCAAACTCTCACAAGAGTGAGAGAGCTGTGCATGATGTCATAAGCCTAGGCCAGTGATGATGGTGAATCTTGGCACCCCCAGATGTTTTGGATCTACATTTCCCATGATGCTCAGGCACTCTGCAGTGTAGTTGAGCATCATGGGAAATGTAGTTCCAAAACATCTGGAGTGCCAAGGATCGCCATCATTGGCCTAGGCCAATGACCAGACAAGAAACAGGCAGTGGGCTGTATAAGGGATTTACTGGCAGAATAAAAATGTTTTACCATCCAAAGTTAAAACAACAACCAAAAGGGCAGAAGATTTAATAGACGGAAAGATGAAAAAAATTACCGAAGTTCCACTTTAAATTGATTGTAAGGGTTATTTTTTTTTTTTTAAATAACAAACATGTCATAATTACCTCCACTGTGCAGCTCGTTTTGCACAGAGTGACCCCGAACCTGATCTTCTGGGGTCCCTCGGCGGCTCTCGCGGCTCCTCCCCTCATCAGATAACCCCTTAGGAGAAGCGTTCTCCCGGGGGGGATTACCATCCATAGAGGCTGAATGCAGGACCCAGCCCTGCCCCCCCCCCCCCGGCGCTAGGGTTGCCACCTGTCCAGGATTAACCCGGACAGTCCGGGTTTGGAATCTTGTGTCCGGGTTTCAGCCCGGACAGGTTATTTAGACCGGGCTGTGGCTCCCAAAGTAACCGAGATAGTCACACAAAAATCTGTTGCCGTCCGGGAGCTGTGGGCCGCTGTCTGGGGGCAGGTTTGGCATCACTGGGGGGGGGGGGGCGATAATGTCAGCAAGAGCAGTTTGGCCACACCCACTGTTCGCCGCAACGCGTTGCATTACCATCCTCCTCGAGGCCCCCAAAAGGTGTCCCAGGTATTTGCCCTGTAAAGGTTTGGCTTGAAGAAAAGGTCGCAGCCCCACCCGGCGCTCACATCATTGGATTCGATTGACAGCAGTGGGAGCCAATGGCTGCGCTGCTATCCATCTATCCAATCAAGAGCCGGGAGCCCGTGGAGAGAGAGAGAGACAGCGCGTCCCCGCCGACTAAAAAACGCGAAGGTGGGAGCGAAAGAAAATTGAAAAAAAAAAAAAAGACGCAGATTCGACGGGTCGCTTGTTTTTTTTTCTGCCGCCGCTCTTCTACGGCTCTGTGTTTTTTTAAATCGGCGTGCTAAATGTTGCGCGCTCCTCCGCTTCGCCTTCTGCAACAACAGCCGCACTGCGTTTCCGTGAAGCGGCGGGCCGAGATAAAAAAAAAAGAAGCCGTCCGGCGCGTAGCTCTGTGTATCTTCCTAACAAGCTCGGCTTGACGTGCGTTCCCCGCAGACCGGGCCCCCGGGGGCCACCCTGTAAGAAGAGATGCGGCCGGATAACAGGCGGACGTTTGGGTTTTTTTTTGCTGTAAGAAGTGTGTGCCGACTCGGCTAGAATCAATATTTAACCTCGCTCCTCGGCAGCGTGTTTATTCCTGTTATCACACTCAGCATCCTCCCTTTGTTTTTTTTTGCTGCGGCTCGCTGTGTTGCTACAAATGAAACACCGGCCTGTGAAATGACACCGGGGGTCGCTGCGTCAATATTTGTCATGGCGGTTGGGGGGGAGGGGGAGGGGTGTAAAATTGGGATTTTTCGATTATCCACCTAAAGGAAGGGGGGGGGGGGGGGGGGCTCCGCTCCGAGATCTCAGATAAAGAAATGAGTGTCACTTCAGATCCGATCGTTTTCGTGAGCGCTGTTTTGAGGTTGCAACAGACACCGGTCGTGTGATGACGCTGCACTGCACTTGTAGGGAAAAAAAAACTAAAAAAGAAAAAAAAAAAAACGTTTTTATTTTGTTTATTACATTTATTTTTTAATTTTATTTTTTTTATTTTTTTTACACTGTCCCTTTAAAAAAATTTTTTTTATCACATTGATTGCTATCGCAAGGAATGTAAAATTGGGGTTTTTCGATTATCCACCTAAAGGAAGTGGTGGGGGGGGGGCTCTGCCCTGAGATCTCAGATAAAGAAATGAGCGTCACTTCAGATCCGATCGTTTTCGTGAACGCTGTTTGAGGTTGCAACTGACACCGGTCGCGTGATGACGCTGCACTGCACTTGTAGGGGAAAAAAAATGAAAAATAAAAACGCGAGGAAGGGGTTGCTTCAAAAAACTTTTTGTTATTATTTTGTTTATTACATTTATTTTTTTATTTATTATTTATTTTTTACGCTGTGCCTCTAAAAAAAAATTATTTTGTTTTATCACGTTTATTGTTATCGCGAGGGATGTAAATTTGAGATTTTTCAATTATCCACCTAAAGGGAGGGGGGGGGGGGACTCCGCTCCGAGAGCTCAGATAAAGAAATTATTATTATTATTATTATACAGGATTTATATAACACCGACAGTTTACGCAGCGCTATACAAATGAGCGTCACTTCAGATCCAATCGTTTTCGTGAGCGCTGTTTGAGGTTGCAACTGATGTGTGATGACGCTGCACCGCACTTGTAGGAAAAAAAATGTAAAAAAAAACCACGAGGACGGGGGTGCTTGAAAAACTTTTTTTTATTATCTTGTTTATTACATTTATTTTATTATTATTTTTTTTTTTTTACACTGTCCCTTTAAAATCTCTCTTTTTTTTAATCACATTTATTGCTATCGCAAGGAATGTAAAATTGGGATTTTTAGATTATCCACCTAAAGGGGGGGGGGGCTCCGCTCCGAGATCTCAGATAAAGAAATGAGCATCACTTCAGATCCGATCGTTTTCGTGAGCGCTGTTTGAGGTTGCAACTGACACCGGTCGCGTGATGACGCTGCACTGCACTTGTAGGGAAAAAAAAAATTAAAAATAAAAACGCGAGGACGGGATTGCTTCAAAAAACTTTTTGTTATTATTTTGTTTATTACATTTATTTATTTATTTATTTATTTTTTACGCTGTGCCTCTAAAAAAAAATAATTCTTTTTTAATCACGTTTATTGCTATCGCGAGGGATGTAAATTTGGGATTTTTCAATTATGCACCTAAAGGGACGGGGGGGGGGGTGGCTCCGCTCCGAGAGCTCAGATAATGAAATGAGCGTCACTTCAGATCCGATCGTTTTCGTGAGCGCTGTTTGAGGTTGCAACTGATGTGTGATGACGTTGCACTGCACTTGTAGGAAAATTTTTTTAAAAACAAACACGAGCACGGGGGTGCTTCAAAAACTTTTCTTTATTATTTTGTTTATTACATTTATTTATTTATTTATTTTTTACACTGTCCCTTTAAAATCTCTTTTTTTTTATCACATTTATTGCTATCGCAAGGAATGTAAAATTGGGATTTTTAGATTATCCACCTAAAGGAAGGGGGGGCTCCGCTCCGAGATCTCAGATAAAGAAATGAGCATCACTTCAGATCCGATCGTTTTCGTGAGCGCTGTTTTGAGGTTGAGGACTGCACTGCACTTGTGGAAAAAAAAAAAAAAAAATGTATTTTAGTTTCTTCATTTTTCCAAAAAAATTGAGAGCAAAATAAATGACAACTTCAAAAAATTTGCCATGCCTCTTACTAAATACTGTGGACTGTCTACTTTCCGAAAAGGGGGTCATTTGGGGGATATTTGTACTGTCCTGGCGTTTTCGGTCCTCCAAGATCGACCCGTCAGTACATCAGGATTGATCAATTTTCAGATATCCGCTTGCTGACCAGGTCTTTTCTGGCACTTTTTGTTTGCAAGTAAAAATCTGTATTTTTTTGCTAGAAAATGTACTTAGAACCCCCAAACATTATATATAAATAAATAAATAAATAAATAAATATATATATATATATATATATATATATATATATATATATATATATATATATATATATATATTTTTTTTTTTTTAGCAGAGACCCTAGTGAATAAAATGGCAGTCGTTGCAATTTTTTATGCCACATGGCAATTGTTTTGGAGAAAATAAACTTAAAAAAAACAAACAAAAAGAAAACATAATATACACCCCAATTTCATTGTATAATGTGAAAGATGATGTTACGCGGAGTAAATAGATACCCAACATGTCACGCTTTAAAAATGGCGCACACTCGTGCAATGGCAACAAACTACGATACTTAAAAAAAATCTCCATAGGCGACGATTTTAAAATTTGTACAGGTTACCAGTTTAGAGTTACGGAGGAGGTCTAGCGCTAGAATTATTGCTCTCGCTCAGACGTTCACGGTGATACCTCACATGTGTGTTGCAAACACGATTTTCACATGTGGGCGTGACCTACCTATACGTTTACCAATGCGTCACGAAAACGCGAGGATGGTGGACGGGGGTGCTTCAAAGAACCTTTCTTTTTTTATTATTTTGTTTATTACATTTATTTATTTATTTTTAAATTTTTACACTGTCCCTGATTTGGAGCAATGTCCCTCTGTCCCTCTTTCCTCCTCATTTGTCCCTCATTTTGGTCTGATCTATATAGTTGTATATAAAATGCACTTTTTATCCTTCAAAAAGTGTTTCCCAGCACTAAACCTTTCATCTGATTTCTAAATTGCTGCATTTTGTAAATACTAAAAGCCAATATAAAGGAATAGTAGTGGTAAAAAGCCCTTGTGGGTTTAACCAAATCTATTTTTTGTTTGTACAATTCTCCTTTAAGGGGGGGTGTGACAGGGGGTGTGTCCTAGGCCTGCATACTTTTGCTAATAGGTGTCCCTCACTCCCATTTCAGAAAGTTGGGGGGTGTGCAGTTCCCTTCCAGGCACTTTTACCCCCCCCCCCACCTTCCTGCCCAGGCCAGTTTTCAGCGAATGACAATTGCGCGGTCATGTAACACTGTACACATATGACATTTTTATCCGTTTTTGAGACAGATAGATTTGGTGGTATTTAATCACTGCGGTGTTTTTAATTTTTTTGCTAAAGAAATGGGAAAAGACCAGAAAAAAAAACAAAACACTTTTTTATAGTTTGTTGTAAAATTTTGCAAACGGGTAATTTTTCTCCTTCACTGATGATCACTGATAAACGGCACTGATGAGCACTGATTGGTGGCACTGATGAACACTGATAGGCGGTACTGATGAGCACTGATTAGTGGCACTGATTAGCACTGATAGGTGGCACTGATGTGCACTGATTAGTGGCACTGATGAGCACTGATTAGTGGCACTGATGAGCACTGATAGGTGGCACTGATGTGCACTGATTAGTGGCACTGATTAGCACTGATAGGTAGCACTGATGTGCACTGATAGGTGGCACTGATGTGCACTGATAGGTGGCACTGATGTGCACTGATTAGTGGCACTGATGTGCACTGATTAGTGGCACTGATGAGCACTGATAGGTGGCACTGATGTGCACTGATTAGTGGCACTGATGAGCACTGATAGGTGGCACTGATGTGCACTGATAGGTGGCACTGATGTGCACGGATTAGTGGCACTGATGAACACTGATAGGTGGCACTGATGAGCACTGATAGGCGGTACTGATGAGCACTGATTAGTGGCACTGATTAGCACTGATAGGTGACACTGATGGGCACTGATAGGTGGCACTGATGAGAGCTGACTAGCGGCACTGATAAGCACAAATTAGCGGCACTAGAGGGCACTGCTGGGACTGCCCTGATTATCAGTGTCGATGTCCCTTTTACACAAGCCGGTTATCTGCTTCTGTTTACTTCATGGTCCGCTGTGATTGGACACAGCTGATCACGTGGTAAAGAGCTGCTGATTGGCTCCTTACCCCGATCTGTGATCAGCCCTGTCCTGGGGACACGGTGTTCTGTCAGATAGTGCCCGCTATCGAGAAGTGCCCGGGACGAACGGCGCATGCGCAGCACAACAGCTTATTTTACGATCAGCTGTTGTGATGGCGAGACGGCGCCTGCGCACAATAGCCAACGGAAGATATTTTTGTGTCAGATTGTGCCCCGCGCTGGCGAGGCGTGTTCACGTCGGTGAAGGGCGGATTTGTACATGATGGGGGGGGCTGCAAAACATGTATTTTTCTGCTATTCTTCCTGGACGCTTGTGGGGCGTGTTTAGCCAACTGAAGGGCGGGTTTTTCTATCAGAAAAATATGTGTTTAGCGGCGCTGCCCATCATTTAATAATCCCCCCCCCCCCATCATGTACAAATCCGCCCCTCACCAACACGAACACGCCTCGCCAGGGCGGAGCACAATCTGAGACAAAAATATCTTCCGCCGGCTGTTGCGCGCAGGCGCCGTCTTGCCATCACAATTGTAAAAAATCAGTTTCTGTGCTGCTCCCTACGGCGCATGTGCCGTTCGTCCCGGGCACTTTTCGATAGAACACCGGCGATCACAGTGTGCACCGCCCACATGCCGCAGTGGACACATGGCGGGCACGATTAAATCATGTGATATGCCATATGACGCCCCTCCTAAAGCTGGTCCGGCCGACCTGTAGTCCTCCTTCGGCTATAGCGCGGTCGCCAAGTGGATAAAAAAAACAGCTTTGTTTTCGTACAGCCGGAACCGGACGTGATGCCATGACGTCACTCTGGCCCCCCTCGGGCAGTGATGGTGAACCTCGGCGCCCCAGATGTTCTGGAACTACATTTCCCATGATGCACTATGCAGTGTAGTGGAGCATCATGGGAAATGTAGTTCCAAAAACATCTGGGGGTGCCAAGGTTCGCCATCACTGCCCTAGGGCATAGAGGTAAGCGGAGGCCATCTTTCCTTCGTTCATCTCTATGCCCAGCTGCCGCCAGCGCATCGGTTTTCAGGCTTCCTGATCCAGCAGGTAGGCACGAAAACCACAGGAAAGTGGCAGCGGGCGGGGGGGGGGGGGGGGTTTGGGTGACACGGCGGTCTAAAAGTGACCCAGTGGCAAATCCACCGCTTGGGCCACTTTTTATAAGAACGTTCAAAGTCACGTAAATCCCCTTTCTTCCCCCCATTCTGATGCTCGGTTTGAACTTCAGATATATAAATCTGAAGACGTCTAGATGCCTAAATGCATTGAGTCGCTGCCGTGTGATTGGCTGATTTTGCAGTTTTGTGAACAGGCGTACCTAATAAAGTGGCCGGTGAGTGTATTTAGAATGGGCTGGCAAAGTTCAGCAACACGTGCAAACTGGACTGGCAGCAGATTATTGTAAAGTGTTCACATCTGGATGTTGATGTGTGCTATTAATGCATGTGCACCTTGGTGTGTGATGTTGGTACGTTGGGTGCCTAAATGCATTGAATGGTTGCTGCCATGCGATTGGCTGATTTTTGCAATTTGTTTTACCAAGCCATTGTACCTAATAAAGTGGCCGGTGGGTTTATATCTTTTTTTTCTTTTTTATTTTGTGTTGCGCTTTAACAAAATGTTATGTTATTGCCATAAGTATATATTTGTCGCTACATACAGTATGTGGGGTAATTGGTGTCTCGCCAAGCTGGCCTGGTCAGTGCAGTGACATAGGTTTGTCATCTCCTCCAACCGGAACATCGGCTGCTGAAAAAAAATTCCATCTTTGCATCCAAAAAGTTTAAAAAGTTAGATAAAGAAAAAACCCCCCTGACCCCCCCCTTATATATGCCACCAATCATCGGCACAACTTTTGAAAACTGACCTTTGGTTAACCCAATGACATGGCATCTGACTGGCCCGTAAAATGCCCCCCCCCCCCACCCCGTGATCCCGCTTTAGCGCCAGCTGTCACTGTCACTTTGCCAAAAATGTAAAAAAAATAAATCAGCTATTTTATTTTTTTTTAACAGCGTACGGCGGGGGGGTGCGACAAATGGCGTATTTTAACATTTCACGAACCGTCCGTGTTTTTTCTCTGTTTTCGGGGCAGAGTGTGGGAAAAAACGCTGACAAGAGAGACGTTTTAAATGGATCCCGCGACCCGCGCGGCTACTGATGGCCATAAATTCATATATTGGGTTTTCTTTTGAATGCGGTGTATGTGTGTGTTTTTCTATTGCTTTTTATAGATATGCGTCTTTCATTCAGTCCCCCGTTGCCCCGGAGATAGGCGATGCGGAGGACTTCGCCGGGGCCTACCTGCTGAGACTTCCTTTTGAAAGGTGACAGGCGCTGATCAAAGGCTCTGCCATCCATATGCCGGGGACATCAAAGCAGCATGGGGACCGACTATAAATCAGTCACGGGGAATTAAACTCTCAGGACGGCCTTTACTTGTCTTTTCATCAGTGTGTATCCCTCTCCCGATGCCGCTCGTTAATCCTGGAAATTGCCCTAAAATTTGCCTGAGACAATAATAGGATCGTACCGAACGATTGCCCCCCCCTGTGCTTCCTCCAGAAACTGCACGCCGCGACTCCATCTTGTTATGCGGGACGCTCGGCGCACCGGGTTGTATTTGCAGGCGTAAGGTGGAGGTGAAGACATTTTTTAAATTTTCTATTTTGGATGGAACTGGGGAAGGAAAAATCTTGGGTAGGTTTTTATTGCTGTGTGTGTCCCCCATTGGAGAGATATGCTCTCACTTCCTGTCCTGGTGACCACCCAACATGAACAGACAACAGGAAAAACTGGATAGATCTGTTTGACGTGATAACAGAAAAAAAGACAGAGAGAAGAGGGAGAGGAGAGGAGAGGGGACCAGAGGAGAGGTGACCAGAGGAGAGGAGAGGAGACCAGAGGAGAGGAGGGGAGAGGGAGAAAGAAAAGACCAGAGAAGAGGAGAAGAGAGAGAGTGAGAGAGAGAGTAGAAGAGAGAGAGGCAGGAGAGGAGAAGGGGCCAGATGAGAGAAGAAAAGGAGAGGGAGTGAAAGAGAGGCAAGAGAGAGAGAAGAGACAAGAGGAGAGGGGAGAAGGGGAGTAGAGGAGAGGAGGAGAGAGAGGGAGAGAGGAGAGAAGTGGATAGGGAGAGAGAGAAGACCGGAGGAGAGGCAAAAAGGAGAGGAGATGAGAGAAAGAGATGAGAGAGAGTGAGGAGAGGGAGTGAGAAAGAGAGAGTTAAGTAGAGAAGAGAGAAAGAGAGAGGGAGGTGATATAGGGAGGAGAGGAGACCAGAGGAGAGGAAAGAGATGAGGGAGAGAGGAGAGAGCAGAAAGGAGAAAATGACGAGAGGAAAAAAGAAATAAGGGAGGAAAGGTGAGAAGAGAGAGGGGGGAGAGGAGACCAGAAGAGAGGAAAGGTGGGAGAGGAGAGAAAAAGAGGAGAGGAGAGGAAAGGGAGAGAGAGGGAGGAGAAAGAGGAGAGAGGAGAGGAGAGAGAGCGAGAGAGAGGTAAGAGAGGAAAGGAGAGAAGATGAAGAGAGAGAGAGAAGACCAGAGAGAGAGATGAGAAAAAAGGAGGAGAGAGAGGCGAGGAGACCAGAGGAGAGGAGTGGAGAGGAGAAAAAGAGGAGAGAAGACCAGAGGAGAAAAAGAGAGGAGAGGGAGGACAGGAAAGAAAGTAGGGAGAGGTAGAGGAACTGAGAATGAGAGGACAGGTGAGGAAAGGACAGGAGAGGGTGAGAGAGAGAGAGAGAGAGGAGAGGAGACCAGAGGAGAGGACAAGAAAGAAAGGGTTGAGAGAGAGAAGAGAGGAAAGGAGAGGAGAGGGAGAAAGTAGAGAGAGGGGAGAGACCAGAGGAGAGAAGAAGAGGAGAGGAAGAGATGAGAGAGAGAGAGCAAGAGAGAGAGAGAGAGAGAGAGAGAGAGAGAGAGAGAGAGAGGAGAGGGAAGGAGAGAAGTGGAGAGGAAGGAGAGGAGAGAGAGTGAGAGAAGGAAGAGAGGAGAGGAAGAAGATAGAGGGGACCAGAGAGGGAGAAGAGGAGAGGAGAGATGAGATGAGATGAAGAGAGAAAAAGAGGAGAAGATAGAAAACGAGAGAGAGAGAGAGAGAGAGAGAGAAAGAGAGAGAGGAGATGAGAGGAGAGGAGGGGGACAGAAAGAAAGTAGAGAAGATCAGAAGAGAAGAGAGAAGAAAAAGAGAAGAAAAGGCGAGTGGGAGATAAGAGGAAAGGGTATAGAGAGAGAGGAAGAGGAAAGGAGAGAGAGAGAGAGAGAGAGAGAGAGAGAGAGAAGGGGAGAGAGAGAGAGGAGGAGAGGAGAGGACAAAAAGAGAGAGAATGAGAAGAAGAAGGAGGGGAAGAGAAAGATGGAGAGAGAAGTGGAAGTGAGATCAAAAGAGATATAAAGTGAGAGAAAGTGATAGTGAGGAGTCTGAGGATGAGATGATGAGATCTGTGTAAGCTCCATGTTGATCATGTCAGAGCTTACACATGACTAGATTCTCCTCCCATCTGTCAGCAGAAGTACCGGGCATTTCTCTTCTCTCCTGCAGGTGATCCTAGTAGGGGGAGGGGAGGTGGGTATCATTTATGGAGTAGTAGTAGTGTATACAGTGGTAGTAGTACTTCATATATGTAATGTTTGACCACGTTCTCCCATAGTGGCCTTTACCCTAGAATGACGCCCACTTTGGTTTTTTGTGTGCGCTGGTGTATGTTGCGATATGGCGGCCTATCCGGCATAGTTGAAGGAGCTTTCATAGCCCTCAGGACTCATTTCCAACCTCCTAATTTCCCCTTCCCTTGCATTCCCGGTGCATTTCGGGGGGGAAATGAAAGCTCTCAGTTTTGCTGATCCTTACTGCCTGGCACGCATTAGCGGTTCCTCGTGGATCAGCGCGGCTCCCGGGCTTTCTGGGCGCGCTCTCTTGGATTTTCAGGGACATCAACGTGATAAGGTTTGTTCAGATTCTAATATTTTTAGCGGCCTAATATCTGCCATCTTTAATAAGACAATGATATGGCGCGGTCCACGTTCAGAACTAAGGTAGCACAAGTGGGAGATAATGCGTTCGCGAGCGCGCACGGGGGAGGGGGGGGGACGCGAGGCGTTATTGATATAACTAAAGCGGAGCTCTGAGACGAGAGTCAAGGCCCATTAAACAATACGCTTAGCTCTGGGATGAAGAATGGCCGGTCAGCGGACGGGCCCGGCCTCTCCCTCCCGACTCCTCGCCGTCGTCTCTGCAGCGCCCGTTCTCTGCAATGCATCACGGACCGCGCTGGCAGGTACGGGTTTCGAGCCGCGCCATCTGTTATCCTTTGTTTTCGGTGCTTCTACTGGTTGGAGTTTATTTAAAATTCTCCGAGCATCTGGAGAGTCAGAAGGCGTAAAATGTCAACCATATTTTTTTTTTTTTTTCCTTTTTGCTTTCCCCTTTGTAGGAGAACACAACTTAGAGCCTCGGGCTAAACTGGCTTAAAGGGGGACTCCGGACGCAGAATTCAGACCGGACACAGCCTGCTTGTCTCTGTTTCTGTCCATGGATATCATGCAAAAAAATATATATATACAGTGGGGGGGAAATAATTATTTGATCCCCTGTAGATTGGGTAAGTTTGCCCACTTACAAAGAAATGAAGGGTTTATAATATTTATCATCATAGGTGTATTTTATATGAAAGAGAAAAAATATCAACCAAAAATCCAGAAAAAACACACAATACAAATGTTATAAATGGAGTTGCAGTTCAGTGAGTAAAATAAGTATTTGATCCCCAAGCAAAACATGACTTAGTCGTTGGTGGAGAAACCCTTGTTGGCGATCACAGAGGTCAGACGTTTCTTGTAGGTGGTGACCAGGTTTGCAGACATCTCAGGAGGGATTTTGGTCCACTCTTCTTTACAGATCTTCTCTAATTCCTTAAGGTTTCTTGGCAACTCAACGGAGCTCCCTCCATAAATTTTCTATAGGATTAAGGTCTGGAGACTGGCTAGGCCACTTCATGACCTTAATGTGCTTCTTCTTCTTGAGCCACTCCTTTGTTGCCTTGGCGGGATGTTTTGGGTCATTGTCATGCTGGAAGACCCATCCACGACCCATCTTCAGTTTTCTGGCTGAAGGAAGAAGGTTCTCATCCAGTGGCGTCGGCAGGGGGGGGGGGGGCTGACCATGGCTGAAGCCCCGAGTGGGTCCCCAAAAAGCCCCGGGTCTCAAGTGGGCAAGGTTCTATTAATAGCCCCAAGCGCCGCACATCTGGGACCGAGCGCCGATGAGTGCAGCCGAGTCATATAGCAGGTCCTACCTTCTGGAGCCTGCAGCGCCTATGATGGACGTCCCACTGGTCCAATGGTGGGAACGCGGGACGTGTGACGTCCATCATAGGCGCTGCAGACACCAGAAGGCGGGAATTACAATGCGGCCGCCGCAGCACTGTGGGATCCCTGCTCGGCTCTCCTCTCTACTCTCCTTGCCTGCTGTGATGATGGGCGGGCACCACGGCTGAGCTGCTGCTGCAGGACACATGAGGCCTCCTGGTCAGGTAGGTCAGTGTGTTCCTACCGTCAGTGTATGTAGGTCAGGTAGGTGAGTTTAGTGGTCAGCATTGATGGGCACCGGTAAGCCAGGCAGCAACCAACAAGTGAGCTTACCCCCCGCCACACAACCCCACCGCCCCGCCAAAAAACCCCCGTGCCACTAGCGCCGCCCCCCCCCCCCCCCGCCGGCCTTGAAGAATAGTTCCCCATCATTGGTGTCAGTGGGAGGAATAGTTCCCCATCATTGGTGTCAGTGGGAGGAATAGTTCCCCATCATTGGTGTCAGTGGGAGGAATAGTGCCCCATCATTGGTATCAGTGGGAGGAATAGTGCCCCATCATTGGTATCAGTGGGAGGAATAGTGCCCCATCATTGGTATCAGTGGGAGGAATAGTGCCCCATCATTGGTATCAGTGGGAGGAATAGTGCCCCATCATTGGTATCAGTGGGAGGAATAGTGCCCCATCATTGGTATCAGTGGGAGGAATAGTGCCCCATCATTGGTGTTAGTGGGAGGAATAGTGCCCTTTCATTGGTATCAGTGGGAGGAATAGTGCCCCATCATTGGTGTTAGTGGGAGGAATAGTGCGCCATCATTGGTATCAGTGGGAGGAATAATGCCCCATCATTGGTGTCAGTGGGAAGAATAGTGCCCCGTCATTGGTGTCAGTGAGAGGAGTAGTGCCCCATTATTGGTGTCAGTGGGAGGAATAGTGCCCCATCAGTGGTGTCAGTGGGAGGAATAGTGCCCCATCATTGGTGTCATTGGGAGGAATAGTGCCCCATCATTGGTGTCATTGGGAGGAATAGTACCCCATCATTGGTGTCAGTGGGGGGAATAGTGCCCCATCATTGGTGTCAATGGGAGGAATAGTGCCCCGTTATGGTGTCAGTGGGGGGGAATAGTGCCCCATCATTGGTGTCAATGGGAGGAATAGTGCCCCGTCATTGGTGTCAGTTGGAGGAATAGTGCCCCATAATTGGTGTCAGTGGAAGGAATAGTGCCCCACTGTTGTTTGTGGCATGAATTATGCCCTATTGTTAATGTCAGTGTGAATAATAGTGCCCCAAGGGACAGATAAAGGCAAGCAAAGGGCCACATCCGGCCCCCAGGCCACCGTTTGGAGATACTCCTGTCCCATAGTATAGAATGACCTGACCATGAATGAAGGATACATTGACAGGGATGGCGGAGATCCGGGACATGGGATACACCTCATTACAGGTCACTTGGTATCTTTTACACCACCGTAATGACCGGAAGCCGTTTTGGCCGGAGTTCCGCTTTAACCCGGGGCGGCTGCCAAAGTTGCCAGTTGCTGTTTAATGGAGCAGACGGGGCGATACGATAGATTTGGCATCTTTCAGGACAGTATAACTCTGACTTTAGATCTCCATTTACAGAATGGGCCATTAGCTGATTAAAAAAAACAAAAAAAACCGAGCGCATTATTTCGGAGGGAGCGATTTTATCATGACAGACGGCCGGATGTCGGAGTTGCGCTCATTAGAACATTTCCCTTCAAACCCCCAATCACCATCTGAGGCTGAAAGGGAAATGTATCTTCTTCTCAGAGTAGACGTCAACCCAGTCGCTCCAATCTCATAGAAGCTTTAAGGGCTCGTTCACACTTGCTTTGCTCCCCGAAGAGCGACCTGCATTCAAATCGCTCTTCAGAGAATGTTTGGCAGGCGGTGAGGAGGCATTGTATCACCTTGTCACCACCTGTTTTACCCCTCTAAACCATGCCGAGCAGGCTTCCTGTATGGGGACTACGGGCTCATTCACATGTGTGGCAGAGACTGCCGCTCCTCTTATTCCTATAATTGCGTCCCAGTGCGGTTGTGGTGCGGCCACATAGAACTGCGTTAGATGCGTGCAGCCACTCACATTTAAAAGAATCCAAAACTGCATGTAAACATCACATCCTGGTCAAAGAGACACATCAAAGCCCCCTGCTTCTGGAAAGACACAATGACGTCAACTGGCTCCGCCTGTACGTGTTACGTCATGTGACTTCATCAGAGGATTACTGAGATGCTGAGGGCTGAGATGTAACAAAGGAAGAAAAATGTTAAAACAGGCAATTTCCAGAATGAAGAATAAGGACGGCTTATTTAATGATAAAGGGTGGAGTTTTGCTGGAGTATGATTCCTGTGGCTGTGGTGAGGTTGCGGTACTGCTCCATGGAACTGAATTAGATGCATGCAGCTGCTTGTATATTAAAATAATTCAAAACCGCATGTAAACATCATATGTGGGTCACAGAGACACATCAAAACCCCCTAGTTCTGGAAAGACGTGATGATGTCCCCTGGCTCCGCCCGTATGTGTTACGTCATGTGACTTCATCACAGGATTGCTGAGATGCTGAGGGCTGAGATGTAACAAAGGAAGAAAAAGTCAAAAACAGGAATATTTCTAGAATGAAGATTAAGGACTGCTTATTTAATGATAAAAGATGGAGCTTTGCTGGAGAATGATACTGTGACTACGGTGTGGATGCGGTGCGGCCCCGTAGAACGGCATTAGATGCGTGCAGCCACTCGCATTTTAAAGAATTCGAAACCGCATGTAAACATCACATCTGGGTCACAGAGACACATCAAAACGCCCTACTTCTGGAAAAACATGGTGTCCACTGGCTCTGCCCTTACATTTTTTACATCAGGTGACTTCATCAGAGGGATGCTGAGTGCTGAGATGTAACAAAGGAAGAAAAAGGTGAAAACAGGACAATTTCCAGAATGAAGATTAAGGATGGCTTAATTAATGATAAATCCTGGAGCTTTGCTGGAGAATGATACTGCAGCTGCGGTGAGATTGCGGTGCAGCCCTGTAGCATTGCATTTGATGCATGCAGCCGCTTGCATTTTAAAGAATTCAAAACCCCATGAAAACATCAAGTGTCACAGAGACATATCAAAACCCCCTACTTATGCAAAGCCGCAATGCTGTCACCTGGCTCCATCCTTACGTGTTACGTCACGTGACTTCATTAGCGGATTGCTGAGTGCTGACATGTAACAAAGGAAGAAAAAGGTGAAAACAGGACAGTTGCCAGAATGCAGATTAAGGACGACTTATTCATAAAAGGTGGGGATTTTCTGGAGAATGATACTGTGGCTGCGGTGTGGTTGAGGTGAGGCCCCATAGAACTGTATTCAGATGCGTGCAGCCGTAAGAATTCAAAGCTGCATTTGTACACATCACATCGGGGTCACAGAGACACATCAAAACCCTCTACTTCTGGAAAGACGTGATGACATCACCTGGCTCCGCCCTTACGCGCTATGTCACTCGTCATGCGACTTCATCAGACGATTGCTGGGTGCTCAGATGTAACAAAGGAAAAATAACTTAGTGATAAAAGGTGGAGCTTTGCTGGAGAACGATGCGGCCTTATATTGTGAAATGTTCAGAATTTATAATTGCAGAAGTTTCTGACAGGTCCACTTTAGAGAGGAACTTCCGTTCCTCCTACTGTTAGCCCCCCCCCCCCCTTTTACTGGTGCCTCTTTTTTTATAGTATGTGGGGATGTGCCGAAGCACGTTGCCCATCTTTTGTGACCTGGGAAAACCCTCAGATCTGCACATGCGTGGGTGCCTGAATGTGGTGCGATTAGGAAGGTGCAGGAAACTATGACGAAAAAATCCTGCACCCCTCCCCATTTGCGCCCTGTCTGCATCCTCGCAAGAAAAAATGTGCTAAAGGTCTCTGCTGGATACTAAAAGTCCTTCAGCTAGTGCCAGGTACAAGGTCATCTAGAGCCCAGGGTGAACATGTCAAATTGTGCCCCCCCCAAAGATGTATGAGCATTATGTGTCAGCAAAACCCTGCCCCCTAAAAAAAATCAAGCACTAATCTGCATGCTTAACCCCTAAGTATAAATCCCCCCTCCTCCCAGTACAAATCAACCCCATGCTGAAACCCCCCTCCAGCTCAAATCTTCTCATTCTGCACATGCTCCCAGCACAATCCTCCCTTCCTAGCAAAAGTCTTCTACCCCTCAAATTACCCCTTTGAGCACAAATCCCCCCCACTTCAAATCCCCCCTCAAAGCACAAACTCCCCTCCCCCTATCCTCGAACCTAGCACAACCCCCCTCCCCAAACGTCCCATCCTAGCACGCACAAATAATGCCCCCCCCCCCCAAACATGCCTACTAGCACAAATCCCCCTCCCCAAAAAATTGTCCTCCTAGCACAAATCCTCTTTCACTTATCCCTCCTCTCAACACAAATCCCCCCCCCCAATCACCACTCTTAGCACACCTTCCCAAATTTCCCCTCCTAGAACAATTCTTGCCTTCTGCTCCCCCCCCCCCCCCCCAATCTCACCTCCTAACACAAATCCCCCTCCCCCCAAATTTCTCCCAAGTAATGCCCCTCAAACATCCCTACTAGCACAAGTCCCCCTCCCAAAAAAAATTCCCCTCCTAGCACAAATCCCCTTCTTCCCTTCCTTTTCTAGCACAAACCCCCCAAATCCCCCCTCCTAGCAAAAACTTCTTCACTTATCCCTCCTCATAACACAAATCCCCCCCCCCCACCCCAAATCACCACTCCTAGCACACCTCCCCAAAATTTCCCCTCCTAGAACAATTCTCACCTCTTGCCCCTTCCAAATTCCCTCTCTCAACACAAATCCCCTCCCACCAATCTCCTTGTGGTGGCCCCGCACCTCATATGATACCACAGTGCCCAGGGCAGCCACCCCTCCTGCCCACACCTTGGCCCATCCTGTGGATCGGTCACAACATAGCTCTTGCTTAGAAAAGAAAGGTGAAAGTACAAAATAAAAATAAGTAAAAAAAAAAATTATCCAATTTGGCAGGGTGAGGGGGCAATTCGTTTTTGGGGGTGAAGGTTCACTTTAACCGCTCTCTGAATCTGTAAGGTCCGCGAATCCCAACGCCATCGATCATTATGAAAAAACACCAGGAATCGTAGAGAACAGATCCGTTTCCTCCACCAGCTCGTTGTGTTTGTAGTAAAAGCCAAGTGCTCATAAAAAATAAATACTCTGCAGTTGTGTTTCGATGATTTCTTTGATTCTTCTGCATTTGGAAGATAAAAACCTAAGAAGGTGGAATGGGACTGCGCTGCCGCTTGGCTCATTACCAACCATCTATGTACTGTGGAGGAAGGGTCAGAATTGTAGAATAGTGACGGCAAAGGAAAAGACCAACCAGCCCATCGCGTCGGCTCCATTTTTTTATTTCAACCTCTTTAGTCCCAGCGCTGTTTTAAAAAGGCGGCCGGAATTGTGTGTACTTGTTTTAAGCTGACAGTGATATAGAGTCCCAACGTTAGCTGGGACCAACATTGGAATTGTAGGGCTTCTACAACATTCTTAGTACACCCATGCCTGCCTTTACTCCTAGAGATGCTGCTTTTCCCGTTATGTCTGAAATTTTGGAGCGACCAGACATCATTTTGAATTCACAGGTGGAAATTTCACACAAATGGCCAATGAACTTCGAGCTTCCAGTTGCTTGTTGGTACAGAGGACTTGGTCGAGGGAGTCCTGGGCACCTTGTTGGTGCAGAGGTTTTGGTCCTCTGAGGTGTCCCCGGGCATCTTGTTGGTGCACAGGACTTGGCTTTTAGAAGGGTCCTAGGCACCTTGTTGGTGCAGAGGACTTGGTCTTTGGAGGGGTCCTGAGCATCTTATTGGCACAGAGGACCTGGTCTTTGGAGGATTCCTGAGCACCTTGTTGGTGCAGAGGACTTGGTCGACGGAGACCAGGGCACCTTGTTGGTGCAGATGACTTGGTCTTCAGAGGAGTCCTGGGCACCTTGGTGCAGAGGATTCGGTCCTCTGAGGTGTCCCTGGCACCAGGTTTGTGCAGAGGACTTGGCCTTCAGAGGAGTCCTGGGCACCTTGTTGGTGCAGAGGACTCGGTCTTTGGAGGAGTCCTGAGCACCTTGTTGGTGCAGAGGACTTAGTCAACAGAGATCTGGGCACCTTGTTGGTACAGAGGACTTGGTCTTTAAAGGAGTCGTGGGAACCTTGTTGGTACAGAGAACTTGGTATTTAGAGGTGTCCTGGGCACCTTGTTGGTGCAGAGGACTTGGTATTTAGAGGTGTCCTGGGCATCTTGTTGGTGCAGAGGACTTGGTCTTTGAAGGAGACCTGAGCACTTTGTTGGTGCAGAGGACTTGGTCAATGGAGGAGTTCTGGACACCTTCTTGGTGCAGAGGACTTGGTCTTTGAAGGTGACCTGAGCACCTTGTTGGTGCAGAGGACTTGGTTAATGGAGGAGTTCTGGACACCTTGTTGGTGCAGAGGACTTGGTATTTGAAGGAGACCTGAGCACCTTGTTGGTGCAGAGGACTTGGTCTTTGAAGGTGACCTGAGCACTTTGTTGGTGCAGAGGACTTGGTCAATGGAGGAATTCTGGACACCTTGTTGGTGCAGAGGATTTGGTATTTGAAGGAGACCTGAGCACCTTGTTGGTGCAGAGGACTTGGTCATCGGTGGAGTCTCATTTCCCAAAACTCCAGGAACTCAATCAGAAATCAATTGTACGACTTCTATCCACTGTCTGCGTCTATATTAGTCTACAACTTTTTTTCATCTCTGTAGACTTCAAAGTGTCTGATATTTTTGACGGAACTTTTTGTCCTTCTTTTGACTTCCCGGACGGCTATCTATCTATCTATCTATCTACTGATCCTGTGCAAACACCAGTGACGTCTCTGGTGATGATAACCCAAGAATTTGTTCTGTGTGACTTCATAGGCGTCTATTTGCCATTCACTCTACCATGAGTGGGCCGCTGACAGGTCATCTTGGGCGGCCGGACATTGTCAGTCATCGGAGTGACTCAGTTGCTTTTCTTGGCCTCTTTGTCCCTCTTATGTCTTGAAATGTTTCTTGTCGGTGTTGCATTACCAGCAGTTATCTCTCACAATGGTGTTTGCCTTGACAATCGGCCTGCCAGCGCACCATTGTCCCCTTCAAAAAAAGAGCTTTTTTTCCTGGTACAAAGGGCTCCTTTCCTGGATGTGGCATTTTCTGTCACTGCTCTTCTCTGATAAGTTAATTCTCCATCATAGACTTCCTCTGTAATGTGCAGTTATTAAGATATAATACGGGAGGATTAGCTGGGAAGATTTCAAAACTGCCTTTGAAGTGGGTGAAACCAGCGGCACCGACACCCTGATTAAAGCCCTTTTACAGCATCTTTACCTTTAAACATGGCAATAAGCGGCACAGTCATGTGTCTTCATAGACTCTCTTCATGTTTAATAACCGGCCACCTTTATTCTTTACTTTTCTAGATTTCACACCCACAGCAGGTCCAATGAGTCACCTGATGGAGGCCAATAAACACCCAGATCACAGGAGGACCATGGGAGGGCGCCGCACTGCGTCACAGCCAGAGAGGTCTATGGTAATGTCTATCTATCTACTCTATCTACTTCCAATATCTATCTATCTATCTATCTATCTATCTATCTATCTATCTATCTATCTATCTATCTATCTATCTATCTATCTATCTATCTCATTCTTTATATATATTTACATATCTCTTTCTCACTCTATTCTATTCTTATCTATTCTATTCTATCTATCATTCAATATCTATCTATCTATCTATCTATCTATCTATCTATCTATCTATCTATCTATCTATCTATCTATCTATCTATCTATCTATCTATCTATCTATCTATCTATCTATCTATCTATCTATCTACTGCATCTATCTCATTCTTTATATATATTTACATATCTCTTTCTCTTTCTCACTCTATTCTTATCTATTCTATCTATCTATCTATCTATCTATCTATCTATCTATCTATCTATCTATCTATCTATCTATCATTTAATATCTATTTACTGTATTTACCTATCTCTTTCTCCTTCTATTCTATTCTATTCCATTCTATTCTATCTATCATTCAATATCTATCTATCTATCTATCTATCTATCTATCTATCTATCTATCTATCTATCTATCTATCTATCTATCTATCTATCAAATTATAGAATAATTCCTCGAACAAACAGAATCATTTGTGTCTTTATTGGGGAGTGATGAAAAACATATAAGAAGAAAGGTGAAGCCTTGGTGAGAAGCGTCTGGTGCATGCCCTGTGTGCGGCCACGTGTGTTGCGTTGGTCTGGCCGGCAATTATCAGAGGAGAACAATGATGGAAGGAGGTGATGTCATTGTTTGGCCCTCATTCAGAGCCCGTTGTCTCCTGGAGTGGTCCGCAGCCCCCGGGAACAATGGGATTTCCTTGCCGCTCGGGGTCTGCCATTGTCTGGGTGTCAGGTCCTCTTTGTCCTCTTCTTCTGTCCTGATCACATCCCAGGAATTCATCACATCATCTAAAGGGAATGCTGACTCCTCACAATCTTTGTCATTAGCCCCCCCCCCCCCCCCCAGCTCGGCATCCTTCACTCTCTGACACACAAATGGACTTATTAAAAGCCCGACGTCCTTTATTTATTTATTTATTTTTGTAGATTTTGCTAATTTATCACTTTTTTTTTTTCAGCGGCACCTTTATAGATCGCATGGAGCCATTGAAGTCGAAGCTGCTTACCATTCAGCGTCCTCACCAAAGACACCTAGACGCAGGGGGCCGCTTTTGTTGGAGGCCAATTAAACTGCCAGGAGGTTTTTGGATGGTGGGAGGAAATATTTGCGTTTGCTCTGTACGTATTTCACCTTTTTTTTTTTTTTTTTCTTTTCCATCCTTCCCTGCACCAATCGGCCATAACTTTTTGACCAACCACCTAATTTTGAGTAGGCCCCCCTTTTCTGACCCATCGTGGCATAGACCCCACTAGGCCTCTGAAGGTACGCTGTTGTATTTGGCACCAAGCCGTCAGTAGCAGATACTTTAAAGCGGAGATCCACCGACCATTCAATATTTTATTTTTTTTAAAACATTAATAACCTTACATATTGTCAATGTTACCCTTACATGTTTGGGAAAACCTAGCCTCCGATGTCCGGTTTCGTACGAAAAACGTACCTTTAAAATGTTTTGCTGGCAGGTTTCATCTTGCTTGTGGGCATGTTGAAGCCCAGAAGCATAAACTTTCCTGGATGCAGTGAATGATGAGCTACCAGCATTCACCGCTCGTTCCCCATTCATGCTCAGTTGGTACGGCGTGGAATTCAGCAAACTTCCACGTTGCCATCACAACGGGCGGAGTCGTCGGACGTTCCTGCAATGTTGTAACGGCAACAAAGAGCACAAAACAAACGCAGATGAAGGAATCGCGTCACTTCCGGTTCTCGGATCTCACGGTCACTAGCGGCGGGCATCTGCACTGATTCCTGGGAATACTGACACTTAGCTCCCAGGAGACAGTGCGCCGCGGAGGATGACGACGATACACGCCAATACCCGCGGGGGGGGCAGAACCAGGAAGTAAGAGAAAAAAGAAGGCTAGACAGGTACCCACTGAGAAAACGTTTTTTTTTTTTTTCATTTGACAATCTATGACGTTCAAGGATTGGATTAAGGTGAACTGAAATATTTGTGTGGACCTCCGCTTTAAGTCCTGTAAGTTGCGAGGTAGAGCCCCCATGCATCAGACTTGTTTCTTCAGCACATCCCACAGATGCTCCATTGGATTGAGATCTGGAGAATTTGGAGGCCAAGTCAACACCTCACGCTGGTTGTTGTGTTCCTCAAACCGTTCTTAAATTCATCAGACCAGGCCGCCTTCTTCCATTGCTCCGTGGTCCAGTTCTAATGCCCACTGTGGGCACTTTAGGCCACTGACATGGGTCAGCATGGGCACCATGATCGGTCTGTGGCTATACAGCCCCATACCCAACAGACTGCGATGCTCTGTGTGTTCTGACACCTTTCTATCAGAACCAGCATTATCTATCTATCTATCTATCTATCTATCTATCTATCTATCTATCTATCTATCTATCTATCTATCTATCTATCTATCTATCTATCTATCTATCTATCTATCTTATCTATCTATCTATCTATCTATCTATCTATAGCACATCCCACAGATGCTCGTCGTCGTGTTCCTCAAACCATTGTTGAATTCATCTTACCAGGCCATCTTCTTCCATTACTCGATTGGACTGAGATCTGGAGAATTTGGAGTCCGAGTCAATAGCTTCAACTCGTTGTTGGGTTTCTCATACCATTCTTGATTTCACCAAACCAGGCCACCTTGTTCCATTACTTGTTTGGACTGAGATTTGGAAGAAACACAACTTATTGTTGTGTTCCTCAAACCATTCTTGAATTCATTAGAGCAGGTCACCTTCTTCCAATATTCAATTGGCCTAAGATCTGGAGAATTTGGAGGCCAAATCAACAACTCAAAGTCGTTGTGTTCCTCAAACCATTCTTGAATTCATCTTACCAGGCCACCTTCTTCCACTGCTTTGTGGTCCAGTTCTGATGCTCATGTGCCAATTGTAGGCACTTTTGGCCACTGACATGGGACAGCATAGGGCACCCTGACTGGTCTGTGGCTATACAGCTCCATACTTAACAGACTGCAATGCTCTGTGTGTTCTGACACCTATCAGAACCAGCATTCACTTTACAGCAATTTGAGCTCTGGTAGCTCTTCTATTGGATCGGACTATACAGGCCAGCCTTCCCTCCCCATGTGGATCAATGAGCCTTGGCCGCCCATGACCCTAGTTTCCGGTTGACCAGTTTTCCTTCCTTGGAGCACTTTTGGTCGGTCCTGACCTCTGCAGACTGGGAACATCCCACAAGAGCTGCAGTTTTGAATTTTCTCTGACCCAGTTGTCTAGTTGTCTAATCTGGACCTTGTCAAAGTCCCTTATATTTTTATGACATCTATCTATCTATCTATCTATCTATCTATCTATCTATCTATCTATCTATCTATCTATCTATCTATCTATCTATCTATCTATCTATCTATCTATCTCTCTATCTATCTATCTCTCTCTCTATCTATCTATCTATCTATCTATCTATCTATCTATCTATCTATCTATCTCTCTATCTATCTATCTATCTATCTATCTCTCTCTCTATCTATCTATCTATCTATCTATCTCTCTCTCTCTCTCTCTCTCTCTCTCTCTCTCTCTCTCTCTCTATCTATCTATCTATCTATCTATCTACTTATTATTTATCATGGATAGAATTTGTTTTTCCAGCACATCCCACAGATGCTTGATTGTACTAAGATCTGGAGAATTTGAAGTCCAAATCAACGCCTCAAAGTCGTTGTGTTCCTAAAACCTTTGTTGAATTCATCTTACCAGGCCATCTTCTACCATTACTCGATTGGGCTGAGATCTGGAGGATTTGAAAGCCAAGTCAACAGCTTCAACTCGTTGTTGGGATTCTCATACTATTCTTGAATTCACCAAACCAGGCCACCTTGTTCCATCACTTGTTTGGACTGAGATCTGGTGAATTTGAAGGCCAACTGAACACCGCAAGCTCTTTGTGTTCCTCAAACCATTCTTGAATTAATTATAGCAGGTCACTTTCTTACATTACTCGACTGGCCTAAGATCTGGAGAATTTGAAGGCCCAATCAACACCTCAGGGTTGTTGTGTTCCTCAAACTATTCTTGAATTCATCTTACCAGGCCACCTTCTTCCATTGTTCCTTAGTCCAGTTCGGATGCTCATGTGCCCATTGTAGGTGCTTTTGGCCATTCACCCAGCTGGGCACAGAATGGGCACCATGACTGGTCAAATTTTCATCAATTTGAGCTCCAGTAGCTCTTCTATTGGATTGGACGACATGGGTCAGCCTTCGCTTCCCACCACTATCAATGAGCATTGGCCGACAATGACCCTATCACTTTATGGCCAATTTTCCTTCCTTAGACCACATTTGGTCGGTCCTGACCACTGAAGATGGGAACATCCCACAAGAGCTGCAGTTTTGGAGTTGCTCTGACCCCAGTCGTCTAGCTATTACAATGTGGCCTTGTCAAAGTCCCTCAAATCCTTACACTATCCATGTATCTATCTATCCTTCAATTTGGCCCTTGTCAAAGTCCCTCAAATCTTTATGCTATCTATCACAGTATCTATTAATTATTTATCGTGGATTGGACTTTTTTTTCCAGCACATCCCACAGATGCTTGATTGAACTGAGATCTGGACAATTTAAAGTCCAAATCAAACCGTTGTTGAATTCATCAGACCAGGCCACCTTCTTCCATTACTCGATTGGACTGAGATCTGGAAAATTTGAAGGCCAAGTCAAAAGCTTCAACTTGTTATTGGGTTTCTCATACCATTCTTGAATTTACCAAACCAGGCCACCTTGTTCCATTACTTGTTTGGACTGAGATCTGTAAAAATTCGAAGGCCAACTGAACACTGCAAACTCGTTGTTGTGTTCCTAAAACCATTCTTGCCATTGTAATGATATAATCAATATTATTCACTTGACCTGTCAGTCAAGTGAGCTTATTGGTGTATCTTATGTGTTTGTAAAGCTAAAACTTTATTCTTTTCAGTTTTGGATGGAGTGGGGGAAAGGTCAGACCCCCCCCCCCCCCATCAGGTTCATAATTGCTGTTTGTTTCGCCGTTGGGGAGATTCGCTCTCTGCTAAGCACTTCGATACAAAAAATGATGGAAATAAATAAAAATGCAGATTCTCAATCCTGTTTGTACATTGTCCTCGCTCCGGCGATCCGGAGACAGGCATAATTTCCTGTTGAAGGGGTAATTCCTCCTGTCGAGCTGTCTGAGTGGGAAGGAGCTGCGTTCTCATAGACAGGTGATAACTCCCATTGTGCCGCTCTCATCCCCTCCACCGCGCGTGGGCTTAGTGAGCTGCGATCGGGGTGCTCCGCTCCTCTTCTGTGTCAAGGTGGCTGGTGGCTTATATAATCGTTTAGAGATAGTTACATAATGTCTAAAAAGAAATTCAAGTGAAGATCACAATTATAACTTGGAATAAAAGAAAAAAATCTCAGGCTGCAATAGTCAGCTTTAATTTGGAGCTCTTCCCGCAGTAGCTATTCTTCACCACTAGATGTCCTCGGTCTTCCTGGTTGAATGACACTCAGTGCCACTCACCTCGGAAGACTGAGAACAGATGGTGAGTACAGAGTGTCATGGCACTTCCCCGTGAGCATGATGCAGAGAGTAGGGATGATGTCATGAGATTAGAGTTGCTCTCTGCACCATCCAGGTCCACCTACCCCCATGAGAAGACCAAAGCGAGAGAGAACCCAGCGCATCACTTGACTGGCCAGAATCGCTAACCCCTAACCGCTCATTAGGGGGGTCAGAATATGTAATACTCAGCTTATTATCCAATCTACCAGTTCTGTGAAGCCACTTCATTAAGGAGCTCCATGCTCCTTTTCTTTGGGGGGGGGGGGGGGGGGATGGGAGAACCTCCTGGTGTAGTATGGGGGATAGGGGAGCCCCGCTAACTCTCACCCTCCTCTCTCTCCCTCACTCCTTCTCTCAACTGCCCCTTTCTCTCTCTCACTCCCTTTCTCTTCCCCTACCTCTTCCCCCTCCCTCACCCCCTCTCTCTCTCAACCCCCTCTCTCTCTCTACCTCTCCCCCTCTCTCTCACTCCCCTCGTCTCTCATTCACCCCCCCTCTCTCTTTCTCTCTCTCACCCCCTCTCTTTTACCCCCTCTTTCTCTCTCTCCCTACCTTATTTCCCTCTCTCTCTCTCTCTCTCTCTCTCTCTCTCTCTCTCTCTCACCCCCTCTCTCTCACCCTCTTTCTCTCCCCCTACCTCTCTCTCCCCCCACTCTTCTCCCCTACCTCTTCCTCTCTCTCTCTTCTTCCTATCTCTCCCCCTCTCTCTCACCCCCTCTCTCTCTCCCCACCTCTTCTCCCCTACCTCTTCCCCCTCCCTTTCTCTCTCCCCCACCTCTTCTCCCCTACCTCTTCCTCCTCTCTCTCTCCTTCCTATCTCTTTCCCCCTCCCTCCCTCTCACCCCCCTCTCTCTCTCTCCCACCTCTTCTCCCCTCTCTGTCTCTCTCACCCCCTCTTTCTCTCGCTCGCCCCCCCACCTCTAATAAGATGAAGCTCTAATAAAGAAGAGGTGGAGCCAAAAGAGGGAGAGGTGGAGTTTACAAAAGAAAGGGTGGATCTTAAACAGGAAGGGGTGAGACAAATTTGGGCGCCCGATTTTAGTCTAGCCTAGGGCAGCACAAAGCCAAAATACACCACTGCTTCCCCAGGATTAACAAACGTTTGACCTCTGAGTTGCAGGGGTGGAGGGGGTGAGAGGCATTGCAATGGTACATTTTGCCCAATTCTAGTTCAGCGTTAACCGTAAAGCAGCACACACAGTAGGCTGACAATGCTGCTGCTAATTACAGTACAGGGCAGTGGGTAGCGTTATCATCCTGCAACAGGAAGTGCTGTCACTGGCAGGATCTCCAATTAGGAAACTTTGCAACAAATTTACACAAAAAAAGAGCTATATATGGTGAGACATGACACTGAATATTAGTGAAAAAATAGATTTTGGGTTTGCATTCACTTGATGCAAGCTTTTAGCTCCAGATCGGCATGTTACCA
This sequence comes from Lithobates septentrionalis, assembly GCA_037952835.1. NCBI lineage: Eukaryota > Metazoa > Chordata > Amphibia > Anura > Ranidae > Lithobates > Lithobates septentrionalis. Next base: position 64,433 of record JBBDGP010000431.1, read on the forward strand.
TGAATCTCGACTCTTGGAGAATGGTGGCCACTTGTTCCACTTACACATCTTTCCCTCTTTGTGGCTTTGTGTCTCCTAACCTCTGTCCTTGCAGTGAAGAAGATACAATGTTCAGAGCTGGGACAAGGGGGGGAGCAGGAGGGATGGGCGGCCTTGAGCTCAGTGATGTTAGGGGGCGGGGGGGCAGGAGGGGCGGGCGCCCCCAAGCTCAGTGATGGTAGGGGGCGGGGGGGCATGAGGGGTGGGTGCCCCCGAGCTCAGTGATGGTAGGGGCTGGGGGCAGGCGTCCCAGGCTCAGTGATGGTAGGGGCGGGAGGGACCATGAGGGGTGGGCGCCCCCGAGCTCAGTGATGGTAGGGGGCGGGGGGGCCGGAGGGGCGGGCGCCCCTGAGCTCAGTGATGGTAGGGGGCGGGGGGTAGGAGGGGCGGGCGTCCCTGAGCTCAGTGATGGTAGGGGGCGGGATCAGGAGGGGAGGGCGCCCCCGAGCTCAGTGATGGTAGGGGGCGGGGGGGCCGGAGGGGCGGGCACCCCCGAGCTCAGTGATGGTAGGGGGCGGGGGGGTAGGAGGGGCAGGCGTCCCTGAGCTCAGTGATGGTAGGGGGCGGGGGGAGATGCAGGGGGGGCGGGCGCCCCCTGAGCTCAGTGATGGTAGGGGGCTTCCCCTCACCATATGCTTCAGATCAGCTCCTGGCATCTGGCCTCATGGCCACTATGACCATGCTCCAACATGGCCACGCTTCACCCCATCTGCTCACAACTGACATGAAAAAACACACCATGCATGCGCAAGTACCTCAAGATGCTAGAAAGATGACAAAGGAAACAAGTCTGGGCAGCTCATTGGCTTTAATCATAAATAGGAAAAAAAAGCCCATCACAACCAGCAGTGGGGGACAGTAAGATGTTAACGCGTTTCGCGCTACATGAGCGCTTAGACGTAAAGAAGCCATTGGACATGCATGTGCAACGCACACTCCATGCCGACCATAGGCAGCCAGAACAAGGGGGGTAGAGAATAGACGCCAGGCAGTGCACCCTTTCTATGCCATGCATAGCAGCGGGGGGAGGGGAGGCCCAGTTTCGCGTCCTTTCCCTTTGGTGCTGAACGAAATTGTTACAACGTATGCGGATTCTATCTTTTATTTTTTTTATTTTTAATGACTTAATTACATGTTTCCGTCCCTGGTGCCTCATGACATTGTTAGATCAGTTAATTTAATTATATTGATTTGCTATCAATTTGTGATTTTTTTTTTTCATTACTAATTCATCTGGTTAATTAACGGCTCATAATTGCCGGCTTTTCACTCGCCGCGCAGAGTGTGAAATATAACACGTTGCATGCTAAATTTAATGTATTTATGTAGCAGTTCAGCTTCGGGGTTATCGTGATTTCATGTTCTCCCCTGATTTTTGTAGCACCAACATATAACGTTGCATTGTACAATGTTCATTGAACTGTGACCCCCCCCCCCCCCCCGAAGGAGATGACAAACCTATGTCACTGCACTAACCATGCCAGCTTGGTGAGACACCAATTACCCCACATACTGTATGTAGTGACAAATATATACTTATGGCAATAATATAACATTTTGTTAAAGCGCAACACCAAATAAAAAAGATGTAAACCCACCGGCCACTTTATTAGGTACACCTGTTCAATCGCTTGGTAACACAAATTGCTAATCAGCCAATCACATGCATTTAGGCATCTAGACGTGGTGAAGACGACTTGCTGAAGTTCAAACCAAGCATCAGAAATGGGGAAGAAAGGGGATTGAAGTGACTTTGAACGTGGCATGGTTGTTGGTGGCAGACGGGCTGGTCTGAGTATTTCTGGGATTTTCACACACAACCATCTCTCGGGATTACAGAGAATGGTGGGAAAAAGAGAAAATATCCAGTGAGCGGCGGTTGTGTGGAGGGAAAATGCCTTGTTGAGGTCAGAGGAGAATGGGCAGACTGGTTCCAGATGATAGAAAGGCAACAATAACTCAAATAACCCCTCGTTACATCCAAGGTATGCAGAATACCATCTCTGAACACACAACACATACAACCTTGAAGCAGATGGGCTACAGCAGCAGAAGACCACACCGGGTGCCACTCCTGTCAGCTAAGAACAGGAAACTGAGGCTACAATTGGCACAGGATCACTAAAATTGGACAATAGAAGATTGGAAAAACGTTGCCTGGTCTGATGAGTCTGGATTTCAGCTGCGACATTCAGATAGTCGGGTCAGAATTTGGCGCAGGATCCATCCTGCCTTGTATCACCGGTTCAGGCTGGTGGTGGAGGTGTAATGGTGGGGGGGATGGGGGTATAACCGGTTCAGGCTGGTGGTGGGGGTGTAATGGTGTGGGGGAGGGGGTATAACCGGTTCAGGCTGGTGGTGGGGGTGTAATGGTGGGGGGATGGGGTATCACCGGTTCAGGCTGGTGGTGGGGGTGTAATGGTGTGGGGGATATTTTCTTGGCACACTTTGGGCCCCCTAGTACCAATTGATCATGGTCTAACACCACGGCCTCCTGAGTATTGTTGCTGACCATGTCCATCCCTTTATGACTACAGTGTCCCCATCTTCTGATGGCTCCTTCCAGCAGGATAATTCTCCATGTCACAAAGCTCCAATCATCTCACCACTGGACAATGAGGTCCCTGTACTCCAATGGCCTCCACACTCACCACATCTCATCCAATAGAGCACCTTTGGGATGCGGTGGAACAGGAGATTGGCATCATGGATCTAGTTCACCACAAAGGTGTTCTATCAAGTTGAGGTCAGGCCAGTCAAGTTCCTCCACCCCAAATTCGCTCATCCATGTCTTTATGGACCTTGCTTTGTGCACTGGTCCAAATTATTTGGTGGAGGTGGGATTATGGTGTGGGGGGGGGTGTTGTTTTTCAGGGGTTGGGTTTGGCCCCTTAGTTCCAGTGAAGGGAACTCTTAAGGTGTCAGCATACCAAGACATTTTGGACAATTTCATGCTCCCAACTTTGTGGGAACAGTTTGGGGACGGCCCCTTCCTGTTCCAACATGACTGCGCACCAGTGCACAAAGCAAGGCCCATAAAGACATGGATGAGCGAGTTTGGGGTGGAGGAACTTGACTGGCCTGCACAGAGCCCTGACCTCAACCCGATAGAACACCTTTGTGGTGAATTAGAGCAGAGACTGCGAGCCAGGCCTTCTCTTCCAACATCAATACCTGACCTCACAAATGCTCTTCTGAAGAATGGTCAAACATTCCCATAGACACACTCCTAAACCTTGTGGACGGCCTTCCCAGAAGAGTTGAAGCTGTTATAAGCTGCAAAGGGCGGAGCCAACTCAATATTGAACCCTACGGACTAAGACTGGGACGCCATTAAAGTTCATGTGCGTGTAAAGGCAGGTGTCCCAATACTTTTGGTAAAATAGTGTATGTACTCCCCTTTCATCCGCCTTCCATGACGCAGCAGGGTGACACCTATGACCTCCGATGAGATCCCGGGGAAGGCAGAGTACTCCAATTCTCCATAGAAAGCAGTGCAGCACAGTACAGGGAGTGAAAGACATATTTTGTTTGATCACCCTTCCAATGTTTGATTTCGGGACGCACATGTGCATTGCACTAAGTAGGACCTTTTCCCAAATTTTCCTTCAATTTTCCTCGCCTCTGTGGTCACAAATCATCAATCTGACTCCATTAACTTTAGAAAATCGAACGAACGTTCCGAAAATCCAATTTTTTTTCAACTTAAATTCTACTGGTGTTCGGCCAACCTAACATGTATTGACTGCTGTGAGTCGCCGCTCTTTGCTCCTGGATTGGTGAATATGTAGATAAATCGGTGGATATGTTTTCGTTGGCTCTTACACATGTGAGGCGTTTTTGCATTTTTTTGGCGTTGCAGCGAACACTTGGATTGGTCGGAGTGAGCCTGGGGGGGGGGGGGGGCAACAGGGTCAGAAGGAAAATTATCCTCCCATTTTATGCCATGTCAGGTTCATTAACCCCCCCCCCCCCCCGCAGAGCTCATTATAACCCCGCTCGGAGAATTCCAACACAGTCATTAATCCCGCCGCCACTGCCCCTTCTGTCTGACGGATCTTTATCCGCGGCCCAGAGCGCGAGAAGGTGGGTGTCTGATTGTGCCATCTGGAGAGCACAGAGCAAGTTGTCTTACACGCCGAGCGACGGGTGGTGGAATGACTCCAGAAGCGGCCGACGTAAATGGCCAGTGACAAGCATTGTCTGTACGGAGAAAACTAAATCTATAGAGCGGCGCGGCACTGAGGCGCGATCGAAAGATCGCAATCCGAGCCATGAAATTAAAGATGGAAAAAATAAAAAAATTCCATCAGCCTCAGAGGCTCGGGATTTTTAACACTCTTCCAGCCGTATTTAGGGAGGCCCCTCCAGAAAGCAGCATCACTTTTTTTGGAGAAAAGGGTCCAATATTTGGGGGTATTTAGAGCTTCTTTCTCCACCATGATGGAAAATCTTTGCCAATTTCCGAGAAGCCCTCTTCTTGTTACACTCAAGTGTTTAAGACTTCCCAATTCTCAGCTGATTCTAGAAGATTGGGTAACACCTGAAGTCATCGGCTTGTTCTGCAAATGTGGTGCATCAAAGGGGCAGAATCCTAACTTTTCTGGTGAATTGTGATTCTGAGATTCACCTGAATATGTGGGTGAAGATTCACCCTGACCACTAAGAATCAGACAAGTCGTCAGTCCTGATGGTCATCAATGAGTAATTTCTTGCAGATCAGAAGAACCACTATTCATCATAAAAGATGTTATTGATCCAGCACACCTTTGTGGCGTTTATTGGATCTGGGCCTTGCGTGAATACGGTCTGGTGTTCTGGTCTACCTCAGTTTGATTTCTTCACTATAGATCGGTTCCAAATACTCTGCTCTCTGAGCTCTATTCTCCATCTCTGTACTGAGCTCTCTGCTCCATCTCTATCCTGACTTCTATTGTCCATCTTTTGTCCTGAGCTCTCTGCTTCATCTCTGTCCTGACTTCTATTGTCCATCTTTTGTCCTGAGCTCTCTGCTTCATCTCTGTCCTGAGCATTCTGCCCTATCTTTGTCCTGGGCTCTCTTCTCATCTCCATCATAGACTCTCTGCTCCATCTCTGTCCTGAGTTCTCTCTCCCATCTCTGTCTTGAGCTCTCTGCTCCATCTCTGTCCTGCGAACTTTCCCCATCTCTCTTTTCTGTCTTTGTCCTGAAGTCTCTGCTCTACTTCTCCCCTGAGCTATCTGCTTCATCTCTGTCCTGAGCTCTTTGCATTCTTTTTTATCTTGAGATTTCTGCTTTGTCTCTTTTGTGAGCTCTTTTCTTTACCTTGGTCCTAAGATTTCTGCTCCATTTCTGTTCTCTACTGTCTATATCCTGAACTCTCCTCCATAATTATCCTGAGCTTTCTGTTCTATCTCCTCCTGAGAATTCTGCTACATCTCTCCCCTGAGTTCTCTGCTCTATGCCAATCCTCAGCTGGCTATTCTCCCTCTGTGCCGAGCTCTCTGCTCTGAACTCCCTTTCTATCTCAGTCCTGAACACTGCATTATCTCTGCCCCTAGTTCTCTCTGCTCTGTCTCTCCTCTGAGCTCTCTGCTCCATCTCTCTCCTGAAATCTCTGCTCCATCTCTCTCCTGAGCTATCTGCTCCATCTCTCTCCTGAAATCTCTGCTCCATCTCTCTCCTGATATCTGTTTCATCTCTCTCCTGAGCTCTCTGCTCCATCTCTCTCCTGATATCTCTGCTTCACCTCTGCTCTATTTCTCTCCTGAGATCTCTGCTCCATCTCTCTCCTGAAATCTCTGCTCCATCTCTCTCCTGATATCTCTGCTTCACCTCTGCTCTATTTCCTCTCCTGAGATCTCTGCTCCAACTCTCTCCTGAAATCTCTGCTCCATCTCTCTCCTGAGCTCTCTGCTCCATCTCTCTCCATCTCTCTCCTGAGCTCTCTGCTCCATCTCTCTCCATCTCCTCTCTTGAGCTCTCTGCTCCATCTCTCTCCTGAGATCTTTGCTACATCTCTCTCCTGAGTTCTCTGCTCCATCTCTCTCTTGAGCTCTCTGCTCCATCTCTCTCCTGAGATCTCTGCTCCATCTCTCTCCTGAGCTCTCTGCTCCATCTCTCTCCATCTCTCTCCTGAGCTCTCTGCTCCATCTTCTCCATCTCTCTCTTGAGCTCTCTGCTCCATCTCTCTCCTGAGTTCTCTGCTCCATCTCTCTCTTGAGCTCTCTGCTCCATCTCTCTCCTGAGTTTCTCTGCTCCATCTCATTCCAGAGCTCTCTGCTCTGTGTCCCTCCTGAGTTCTCTGCTCTGTCTCTGCTCTAAACTCCCTGCTTAGTCCCTCTCCTGAGCTCTCTGCTCCATCTTTCTGTTTCTTCTCTCTCTGAGCTCCCTGCTCCATCTCTCTCCTGAGTTCGCTGTTCCATCTCCCTCCTGAGCTGTCTGCTCCATCTCCCTCCTGAGATCTCTGCTTTGTCTCTGCTCTATCTCTCTTCTGAGATCTCTGGTCTGTCTCTTTCCCAAGCTCTCTGCTCCATCTCTCTCCTGAGTTCTCTGCTCAATCTCTCTCTGAGTTCTCTGCTCAATCTCATCCTGAGTTCTCTGCTCCATCTCTCTCCTGAGATCTCTGCTCCATCTCTCTCCTGGGTTCTCTGCTCCATCTCTCTCCTGAGCTCTCTGCTCCTCTCTCTCCTGAGCTGTCTGCTCCATCTCCTTCCTGGGGTCTCTGCTCCATCTCTCTTCTGAGATCTCTGATCTGTCTCTTTCCCAAGCTTTCTGCTCCATGTCTCTCCTGAGTTCTCTGCTCCATCTCTCCTGAGTTCTCTACTCCATCCCTCTCCTGAGCTCTTTTCTCCATCTCTCTCTGCACCATCTCTCTCCTGAGCTCTGTGCTCCATCTGTCTCCTGAGCTCTGTGCTCCATCTGTCTCCTGAGCTCTGTGCTCCATCCGTCTCCTGAGCTCTGTGCTCCATCTGTCTCCTGAGCTCTGTGCTCTATCTCTCTCCTAAACTCTCTGCTCCATCTCCCTGCTGAGTTCTCTGCTTCACCTCTGCTCCATCTCTCTCCTGAAATCTCTGCTCCATCTCTCTTGTGAGCTATCTGCTTCTTCTCTCTCCTGAGCTCTCTGCTCTCCATCTCTCTTCTGAGTTCGCTGTTCCATCTCTCTCCTGAACTCTCTGCTCCATTTCCCTCCTGAGTTCTCTGCCTCACCTCTGCTCTAATTCTCTCCTGAGATCTCTGCTCTCCGTCTCTCTCCTGAGATCTCTGCTCTCCGTCTCTCTCCTAAACTCTCTGCTCCATCTCTTTACTGAGCTCTCTGCTCCAACTCTCTCCTGAGCTGTCAGCTCCATCTTTGTTCTGAGTATTCTGCTCCAACTCTCTCCTGAGCTCTCTGCTCCATCACTGTTCTCAGCTCTCTGTTCCATCTATATATTGAACTCTCTGCTCCATCTCTCTCCAAAGCTCTCTGCTCTGTTCTGAACTCTCCATCTCTTTCCTGAGTTGTGTGCCCCATATTTCCGGCTCTGGCTTTCGCTCTTTCTCTGTCCCGGGCCCTCTGCCTCCTCTCTGTCCCCCTCCTCGCCCCTTTTTGGCCGGCACTGTCTCTGCACCGGGTTCTTTGTTGCGGCCTCTGCTCTCAGTCTCTCGAGTGCATTGCCCCCGGACTGCTTTATCTGGAGTGTAATTGGGATTTTCAGGCTTCTCTAATCCAGGTCTGTTTTTGAATTCAGTTGATTTAATCCGAGTGCTGGTGTGTTACATCTGTTCTGCGGATTGCAGCAAACACTGCAAGGGCACCTTGTCATCCTCCAGCAGTTCCCACCACCCGGCTCAGCGTCCTCCCGCCCGCTCTGTTTGTTTACTGCGAGCCGGCACGTGTATAGCTGAGCTCAGGCCTGCAACCTGGAAATGATCGTCTGCCACCCTCTGCCACCCTCTGCCACCAGAAAACCACCACCACCTAAAGTGGACCTCTCCTCACATGTACGGGGGGGGGGGGGGGAAATAACGATTTGATCCCCTGCAGATTTTGGACGTTTGCCCACTTACGAAGAAATGAAGGGTCTATCATTTTTATCAACGGTGTATTTTATATGATAGAGACAGATTATCAACCAAAAATCCAGAAAAAACACAATACAAATGTTATAAATGTAAGTATTTGATCCCTCACCAACCAACAATAATTCTGCCCCCCACAGACTGGCTACAGTAGGTGCTCATGCGGTACACAGATTAGTCCTGTCAATGTAGGAAGGTTCTCCTAACGACAACTCGTTATGTGTATAAAAGACACCTGTCCACAGAATCTCTTTCTTCCAATCAATCCTCACCATCATGGCCAAGACCAAAGAGCTGTTAAAGGATGTCAGGGGCAAGATTGTAGACCTGCACAAGGCTGGAATGGGCTACAAGACCATCAGCAAGAAGCTTGGTGAGAAGGAGACAACTGTTGTAGCAATTATTCGCAAATGGAAGAAATAAAAAATAACCATCAATCGCCCTCAGTCTGGAGCTCCATGCAAGATCTCACCTCATGGGGTGAGGATGGTCATGAGAAAAGTGAGGGATCAGCTCAGAACTACACGGGAGGAGCTTGTGAATGATCTCAAGGCAGTTGGGACCACATTCACCAAACAAACCATTGGTAACACAATACACCGACATTGATTGAAACCCTACAGTCCCCCTCCTCAAGAAGACACGTATTAAGGCCCATCTGAAGTTTGCCAATGAACATCTAAATGCAGGGCTGTCTTTAATATTGATTGGACCCTGGGCAAAACTTTTCTTGGGCCCCCCCATGCAGTTTTGCTCTCCACCTGCTCTGAGACATACAATAAATAGCAGCTAGACTCAAAATCAGTTTACTGTATCAGATCAGGCAGCTATTGCGATTTGTTGCCAGAGATTACAGTGTATCATTACCGCTCACTGATTGGTTGCTAGAGGTTACAGCACACATTACGGCTCACTGATTGGTTGCTAGAGGTTACAGCACATGATTTCTGCTTGTTGATTGGCTGCTAGAGATTACTGTGGATATAACCTTAAAGGGGGCATGATATACAGCCGCCGCTATTTACATATGAATGTAATTTACATGTAAACACAGGGTCTGCAGGTGAGTCGTCTTCACACAACAAAAGGGCAGAGCTGGGCAGCATTAGTAGCAGCATTTCACACTGAGATATTGGGAAACAGTACGGGACTAAAACCTCAAGGGACGAGGGAATTTAAACCAGGATAGTTGGCAAGTATGAGGCAGGTGCTTTGGGCCCCACAACATTGACAGGGCCCTGGGCAGCTGCCCCTTTTGCCCTGCCTAAAAAAGGGCCCTGTCTAAATGATTCAGAGAAGGATTGGGAGGAAGTGCTGTGGTCAGATGAGACCAAAATTGAGCTCTTTGGCATTAACTCGGCTCACCGTGTTTTGAGGAACAAAAATGCTGACTATGACCCTAAGAACACCATCCCTACAGTCAAGCACGGAGGTGGAAACGTTATGCTTTGGGGCTGTTTCTCTGATAACGGTACAGGCCGAATTTGCCGCATTGAGGGGCCAATGGACGGGGCCACGTATTGTAATATCTTGGAGGAGAACCTTCTTCCCTCAAGATTGGTCACGGATGGGTCTTCCAGCATGACAATAACCCAAAACATACCGCCAAGGCAACAAAGAAGTGGCTCAAGAAGAAGCACATTAAGGTCATGGAGTAGCCTAGCCGGTCTCCAGACCTTAATCCTATAGAAAATTTATGGAAGGAGCTGAAACTTCGAGTTGCCAAGAGACTGCCAAGAAACCTTAAAGGATTTAGAGAAGATCTGTAAAGAAGAGTGGACCAAAATCCCTCCTGAGATGTGTGCAAACCTGATCACCACCTACAAGAAACGTCTGACCTCTGTGATCGCCAACAAGGGTTTCTCCACCAACGACTAAGTCATGTTTTGCTTGGGGATCAAATACTTATTTTACTCACTGAACTGCAACTCCATTTATAACAATTGTATTGTGTGTTTTTTTCTGGATTTTTGGTTGATATTCTGTCTCTATCATATAAAATACACCTCTGATAAAAAATATAGACCCTTCATTTCTTTGTAAGTGGGCAAACTTACACAATTTGCAGGGGATCAAATCATTGTTATCTCCACTGTATTTCTCCATGATAAGTCATGTGTAACAACTCCAGCTATGTTTTACCTCTCACAGAGATCACAGCACCCCTCCGGACAATGCCTTCATTTTCTTTCACTCCAGAAGGACGGCGCCACTTCTGTTCGGGCATCATCCAGGGTCACCATCTACTTCCTGGACTGAGATGCCGGCTCAGAGATGACACAGTTGTGTAAATCCTAGTGTGGGTGTTCCCAAATGTCTGACACAGATCAGCCCCTGGCTGTATGCCCTTACCCTGTGACTTGCTACAATGTTACGGACTACACTCTGAGATTGCTGGGAGAGGGGAGACTGAGGAAATATGTCCTTCTGCCTGCAGCAAACTGATGCCAACATTTCAGCCTAGGCAAAGCCACTAATTGGGGTTCAAGGATGGGATTTTTTAATGATAAAAGGCGGAGCTTTTCTAACAGACGGACACATGTGGAAGAATTTCAAAAGGAAGAAATTGTGAAGTATTAACAGAGAAGTAGTATTCAGGCGTACACATTAGGACCAATTTAAAGCAGACACACATGTACACACTCCATGTGGATTATAAGACCCTGGGTGGGATTTCTACTGAGGACCCCGGTGCTGCAAGGCAGGCATACTAACCACTAAGTCACGGGACTGTCTGATACTGGGATGCAGGTAACGGTGACATTGGGTATCGAAAGCCAAAATTTGAAGCGTGGGAGGGTTACAGACCAAGAGAGCTGGTGTCCCCATTGTAAGATTTACCCTCACCTCCTGTTATGGTGACAACTGTAACATTCTGGATTGCCCTTCACTTTATGATCTGTTTACAATAGTCACCAAAAGGTCTATGTGGAGGTTTATCCCCTTCTATTCATTTTTCAATTTTCCACCACTATGTGCCATTTATCCCCCCCCATTATCACCCCCGAAATGTATTGTAGTTGTCAGTCCCCATACAGCAGGTCAGGGTACATCTCCCCGATCCTCACTGCCCCCTGCTGGCCGCTCTCCATCATCACCCCCAAGAGGTGCAGATGACTGCAAGCTGGCCGGGGTCAGGGGTCACACGGACAGTCATTAGGAGACTGCTGGGCCTGATCAATGGACATGTGGAGGAGGAAATACCCCCCCCCCCCACAGAAACATGACCCCCCACACAGAAACATGACTCCCCCCCCCCCCCCCCCCGAAGAAACCTCCTTCTCCCTCTCTTTCTTTCGTTCTTTCTTCTCCAATTATCTGTCTATTTATCTATCTACTGTATCTATCTTCTTTCTTTCTTACTTCTCCGATATCTATCTATCAGGGGAGGACTGACAACTCATGGGGCCCCCGGGCAATAGGAGATTATGGGGCCTCACAGTATACCCAGACATGTTTCTATTGGCTGAGAAGGTACTGGAGAGGTGGGGCAGCTATAATTTCGGGATTTTTAGACCAGAAGGATGTCGGTAAGGGACATTTCAGAGACAGATGTTAAAAAAAATACAGATTTTTACACACTGTCTCTAGTTTTACTGAGGCTGGCAACCATGATGGGGCCCCCTAGTGGCCTGGGGCCCTCGGGCAGTGCCCAAGTGGCCCAATGGTCAGTCCGCCCCTATCTATCTGTCTGTCTGTCTATCTATCGATTCATCTCTCTCACACGCTCTCTACCTATATCTTTCTCTCTTTCTCTCGATATTTCTTTCTATCTGTCCGGATCGGGGTGCACACACTCTAATCTGGCTCTGATGACATTGAACAGATATTTCCGTCACGTCTTCCTCTCTCTCTGTCTTGTTTCTCTCAGGAAGTGTTTTATTCTCTGTGATGTATAGATAATGATTCATCCTATACACAGATATCACAGAACATTCCTCCTCTGATTGGCCCTCGCCCAACCCTGTCCCCTGATTGGCCCTTGCCCTCGCCCTCCCCTGTCCCCTGATTGGTCCTTGCCCTCCCCTGTCCCCTGATCGGCCCTCGCCCTCCCCTGTCCCCTGATTGGCCCTTGCCCTTCCCTGTCCCCTGATCGGTCCTCGCCCTCCTCTGTCCCCTGATCGGCCCTCGCCCTCCCCTGTCCCCTAATTGGCCCTCGCCCTCCCCTGTCCCCTGATTGGTCCTCGCCCTCCCCTGTCCCCTGATCGGTCCTCGCCCTCCCCTGTCCCCTAATTGGCCCTCGCCCTCCCCTGTCCCCTCATTGGCCCTCGCCTTCCCCTGTCCCCTGATCGGTCCTCGCCCTCCCCTGTCCCCTGATTGGTCCTCGCCCTCCCCTGTCCCCTGATCAGTCCTCGCCCCCCCTCCCCCCCTCCCCTGTCCCCTGATCGGTCCTTGCCCTCCCCTGTCCCCTGATTGGTCCTCGCCCTCCCCTGTCCCCTAATTGGCCCTCGCCCTCCCCTGTCCCCTGATTGGTCCTCGCCCTCCCCTGTCCCCTGATCGGCCCTCGCCCTCTCCTGTCCCCTGATTGGCCCTCGCCCTTCCCTGTCCCCTGATTGGTCCTCGCCCTCCCCTGTCCCCTGATCGGTCCTAGCCCTCCCCTGTCCCCTGATCGGTCCTTGCCCTCCCCTGTCCCCTGATTGGTCCTCGCCCTCCCCTGTCCCCTGATCGGTCCTCGCCCTCCCCTGTCCCCTGATTGGTCCTCGCCCTCCCCTGTCCCCTAATTGGCCCTCGCCCTCCCCTGTCCCCTGATTGGCCCTCGCCCTCCCCTGTCCCCTGATTGGCCCTCGCCCTCCCCTGTCCCCTGATCGGTCCTCTCCCTCCCCTGTCCCCTGATTGGTCCTCGCCCTCCCCTGTCCCTTGATCAGTCCTCGCCCCCCTCCCCCCTCCTCCCCTGTCCCCTGATCGGTCCTTGCCCTCCCCTGTCCCCTGATTGGTCCTCGCCCTCCCCTGTCCCCTGATCGGTAAATCGCCCTCCCCTGTCCCCTGATTGGTCCTCGCCCTCCCCTGTCCCCTGATTGGTCCTCGCCCTCCCCTGTCCCCTGATCGGCCCTCGCCCTCCCCTGTCCCCTGATTGGCCCTCGCCCTCCCCTGTCCACTGATCGGTCCTCGCCCTCCCCTGTCCCCTAATTGGCCCTCGCCCTCCCCTGTCCCCTGATTGGTCCTCGCCCTCCCCTGTCCCCTGATCGGCCCTCGCCCTCCCCTGTCCCCTGATTGGCCCTCGCCCTTCCCTGTCCCCTGATTGGTCCTCGCCCTCCCCTGTCCCCTGATCGGTCCTAGCCCTCCCCTGTCCCCTGATCGGTCCTTGCCCTCCCCTGTCCCCTGATCGGTCCTCGCCCTCCCCTGTCCCCTGATCGGTCCTCGCCCTCCCCTGTCCCCTGATTGGTCCTCGCCCTCCCCTGTCCCCTGATCGGTCCTCGCCCTCCTCTGTCCCCTGATCGGCCCTCGCCCTCCCCTGTCCCCTGATTGGCCCTCGCCCTCCCCTGTCCCCTGATCGGTCCTCGCCCTCCCCTGTCCCCTAATTGGCCCTCGCCCTCCCCTGTCCCCTGATTGGTCCTCGCCCTCCCCTGTCCCCTGATCGGCCCTCGCCCTTCCCTGTCCCCTGATTGGTCCTCGCCCTCCCCTGTCCCCTGATCGGTCCTCTCCCTCCCCTGTCCCCTGATTGGTCCTCGCCCTCCCCTGTCCCTTGATCAGTCCTCGCCCCCCCCTCCCCCCTCCTCCCCTGTCCCCTGATCGGTCCTTGCCCTCCCCTGTCCCCTGATTGGTCCTCGCCCTCCCCTGTCCCCTGATCGGTCCTCGCCCTCCCCTGTCCCCTGATTGGTCCTCGCCCTCCCCTGTCCCCTGATTGGTCCTCGCCCTCCCCTGTCCCCTGATCGGCCCTCGCCCTCCCCTGTCCCCTGATTGGCCCTCGCCCTCCCCTGTCCACTGATCGGTCCTCACCCTCCCCTGTCCCCTAATTGGCCCTCGCCCTCCCCTGTCCCCTGATTGGTCCTCGCCCTCCCTGTCCCCTGATCGGCCCTCGCCCTCCCCTGTCCCCTGATTGGCCCTCGCCCTTCCCTGTCCCCTGATTGGTCCTCGCCCTCCCCTGTCCCCTGATCGGTCCTAGCCCTCCCCTGTCCCCTGATCGGTCCTTGCCCTCCCCTGTCCCCTGATTGGTCCTCGCCCTCCCCTGTCCCCTGATCGGTCCTCGCCCTCCCCTGTCCCCTGATTGGTCCTCGCCCTCCCCTGTCCCCTGATCGGTCCTCGCCCTCCCCTGTCCCCTGATCGGCCCTCGCCCTCCCCTGTCCCCTGATTGGCCCTCGCCCTCCCCTGTCCCCTGATCGGTCCTCGCCCTCCCCTGTCCCCTAATTGGCCCTCGCCCTCCCCTGTCCCCTGATTGGTCCTCGCCCTCCCCTGTCCCCCTGATCGGCCCTCGCCCTTCCCTGTCCCCTGATTGGTCCTCGCCCTCCCCTGTCCCCTGATTGGCCCTCGCCCTTCCCTGTCCCCTGATTGGTCCTCGCCCTCCCCTGTCCCCTGATCGGTCCTAGCCCTCCCCTGTCCCCTGATTGGTCCTCGCCCTCCCCTGTCCCCTAATTGGCCCTCGCCCTCCCCTGTCCCCTAATTGGCCCTCGCCCTCCCCTGTCCCCTAATTGGCCCTCGCCCTCCCCTGTCCCCTGATTGGTCCTCGCCCTCCCCTGTCCCCTGATCGGCCCTCGCCCTTCCCTGTCCCCTGATTGGTCCTCGCCCTCCCCTGTCCCCTGATTGGTCCTCGCCCTTCCCTGTCCCCTGATTGGTCCTCGCCCTCCCCTGTCCCCTGATCGGTCCTAGCCCTTCCCTGTCCCCTGATTGGTCCTCGCCCTCCCCTGTCCCCTAATTGGCCCTCGCCCTCCCCTGTCCCCTGTCCCCTAATTGGCCCTCGCCCTCCCCTGTCCCCTGATTGGTCCTCGCCCTCCCC
This sequence comes from Lithobates septentrionalis, assembly GCA_037952835.1. Lineage (NCBI taxonomy): Eukaryota > Metazoa > Chordata > Amphibia > Anura > Ranidae > Lithobates > Lithobates septentrionalis. The sequence goes on from JBBDGP010000431.1 coordinate 79,444, forward strand.
TGTCCCCTGATCGGCCCTCGCCCTCCCCTGTCCCCTGATCGGCCCTCGCCCTCCCCTGTCCCCTGATTGGCCCTCGCCCTCCCCTGTCCCCTGATTGGCCCTCGCCCTCCCCTGTCCCTGATTGGTCCTCGCCCTCCCCTGTCCCCTGATTTTCCCTCGCCCTCCCCTGTCCCCTGATTGGTCCTCGCCCTCCCCTGTCCCCTGATTGGCCCTCGCCCTCCCCTGTCCCCTGATTGGTCCTCGCTCTCCCCTGTCCCCTGATCGGCCCTCGCCCTCCTCTGTCCCCTGATTGGTCCTCACCCTCCCCGATTGGTCCTCGCCCTCCCATGTCCCCTGATTGGTCCTCGCCCTCCCCTGTCCCCTGATTGGTCCTCACCCTCCCCTGTCCCCTGATTGGTCCTCACCCTCCCCTGTCCCCTGATCGGCCCTCACCTTCCTCTGTCCCCTGATTGGTCCTCACCCTCCCCGATTGGTCCTCGCCCTCCCCTGTCCCCTAAATGGCCCTCGCCCTCCCCTGTCCCCTGATTGGCCCTCGCCCTCCCCTGTCCCCTGATTGTCCTCGCCCTCCCCTGTCCCCTGATTTTCCCTCGCCCTTCCCTGTCCCCTGATTGGTCCTCACCCTCCCCTGTCCCCTAATTGGCCCTCGCCCTCCCCTGTCCCCTGATTGGTCCTCGCCCTCCCCTGTCCCCTGATCGGCCCTCGCCCTCCCCTGTCCCCTGATTGGCCCTTGCCCTTCCCTGTCCCCTGATTGGTCCTCGCCCTCCCCTGTCCCCTGATCGGTCCTAGCCCTCCCCTGTCCCCTGATCGGTCCTTGCCCTCCCCTGTCCCCTGATTGGTCCTCGCCCTCCCCTGTCCCCTGATCGGTCCTCGCCCTCCCCTGTCCCCTGATTGGTCCTCGCCCTCCCCTGTCCCCTGATCGGTCCTCGCCCTCCCCTGTCCCCTGATCGGCCCTCGCCCTCCCCTGTCCCCTGATTGGCCCTCGCCCTCCCCTGTCCCCTGATCGGTCCTCGCCCTCCCCTGTCCCCTAATTGGCCCTCGCCCTCCCCTGTCCCCTGATTGGTCCTCGCCCTCCCCTGTCCCCTGATCGGCCCTCGCCCTTCCCTGTCCCCTGATTGGTCCTCGCCCTCCCCTGTCCCCTGATTGGCCCTCGCCCTTCCCTGTCCCCTGATTGGTCCTCGCCCTCCCCTGTCCCCTGATCGGTCCTAGCCCTCCCCTGTCCCCTGATTGGTCCTCGCCCTCCCCTGTCCCCTAATTGGCCCTCGCCCTCCCCTGTCCCCTAATTGGCCCTCGCCCTCCCCTGTCCCCTAATTGGCCCTCGCCCTCCCCTGTCCCCTGATTGGTCCTCGCCCTCCCCTGTCCCCTGATCGGCCCTCGCCCTTCCCTGTCCCCTGATTGGTCCTCGCCCTCCCCTGTCCCCTGATTGGTCCTCGCCCTTCCCTGTCCCCTGATTGGTCCTCGCCCTCCCCTGTCCCCTGATCGGTCCTAGCCCTCCCCTGTCCCCTGATTGGTCCTCGCCCTCCCCTGTCCCCTAATTGGCCCTCGCCCTCCCCTGTCCCCTGTCCCCTAATTGGCCCTCGCCCTCCCCTGTCCCCTGATTGGTCCTCGCCCTCCCCTGTCCCCTGATCGGCCCTCGCCCTCCCCTGTCCCCTGATCGGCCCTCGCCCTCCCCTGTCCCCTGATTGGCCCTTGCCCTCCCCTGTCCCCTGATTGGCCCTCGCCCTCCCCTGTCCCCTGATTGGTCCTCGCCCTCCCCTGTCCCCTGATTTTCCCTCGCCCTCCCCTGTCCCCTGATTGGTCCTCGCCCTCCCCTGTCCCCTGATTGGCCCTCGCCCTCCCCTGTCCCCTGATTGGTCCTCGCTCTCCCCTGTCCCCTGATCGGCCCTCGCCCTCCTCTGTCCCCTGATTGGTCCTCACCCTCCCCGATTGGTCCTCGCCCTCCCCTGTCCCCTGATTGGTCCTCACCCTCCCCTGTCCCCTGATTGGTCCTCACCCTCCCCTGTCCCCTGATCGGCCCTCACCTTCCTCTGTCCCCTGATTGGTCCTCACCCTCCCCGATTGGTCCTCGCCCTCCCCTGTCCCCTAAATGGCCCTCGCCCTCCCCTGTCCCCTGATTGGCCCTCGCCCTCCCCTGTCCCCTGATTGTCCTCGCCCTCCCCTGTCCCCTGATTTTCCCTCGCCCTTCCCTGTCCCCTGATTGGTCCTCGCCCTCCCCTGTCCCCTGATTGGCCCTCGCCCTCCCCTGTCCCCTGATTGGTCTTTGTCCTCCCCTTTCCCCTGATCGGCCCTCGCCCTCCCCTGTCCCCTGATTGGTCCTCGCCCTCCCCTGTCCCCTGATCGGCCCTCGCCCTGCTCTGTCCCCTGATTGGTCCTCACCCTCCCCGATTGGTCCTCGCCCTCCCATGTCCCCTGATTGGTCCTCGCCCTCCCCTGTCCCCTGATTGGTCCTCACCCTCCCCTGTCCCCTGATTGGTCCTCGCCCTCCCCTGTCCCCTGATCGGCCCTCCCCTGTCCCCTGATCAGCCCTCGCCCTCCTCTGTCCCCTGATTGGTCCTCACCCTCCCCGATTGGTCCTCGCCCCCCCCTGTCCCCTGATTGGTCCTCGCCCTCCCCTGTCCCCTGATTGGTCCTCGCCCTCCCCTGTCCCCTGATCGGCCCTCGCCCTCCCCTGTCCCCTGATTGGCCCTCGCCCTCCCCTGTCCACTGATCGGTCCTCACCCTCCCCTGTCCCCTAATTGGCCCTCGCCCTCCCCTGTCCCCTGATTGGTCCTCGCCCTCACTCTGTCATTGTCATTTTCTGTGATAACATTTCCCTCCCCCCACCTCAGATCTTTATGAATGTAAATTGTAGAATTCTAGAAACATTTGCGTCTGAAATTTCCGCCACTTCCTCCGTCTGTCTGTTTTTAATTTCTTAATTCATGCGAGGAGTGCGCCGAGAGCTCCTCCCCCGACTCTCTGGGGGGAGCGATTATTATTCAACGCGCTTCAAAGTCTCCGGCTGAGAAATGGCGGAGAGAGCGGGGGCAGCGAAGTGCTTTTTGGGGTTATTTGTTAAAGTAGAACTAAAGGAAAAACTTTTTTTTTTTTTTCATTCTGGATCGAGTGTCCCCATTGGGGAGATTCTTTATCTCGGTGCTGCTGATCTCCCGCAGCCTCTTTGCAGTAACTTCCTGTCTACATTCACTTCAGTGATGGCATTTCTCTGGGTGGGTTGTCCTTAATGTGTCATGTGAGAGTGGCGGAAAGCTCCTTCCTTTTAACTGCCACCAGATGGCGCTTTAGGCTCCTTTTCACATGTTTACCAGGCTAATTCTAACTGTGTTGCTGTTCACAGAACGTAAAGTCAGATTTAGGGTAACACGTAACACTACTGGACCTCACTGTGTCATGTGGCGGTGGGAGGAAGCTCCATAGCCATATATACTTTTTAAAGCCACTGGGTGGAGCCTCAGACTCCTTTTCACACGTTTACCAGGCTAATCTTAACTGTGATGCTGTGACCATACACATAGGGTGAGAGGAAACTCCATAGCCACATGTACTATTTACTACCACTAGGTGGAGCGTTAGGCTTCTTTTTCTAAAGTTAACCCGGCTAACCTTACCCACATTGTTGCTCACAGAACTGAAGGTCAGATTTCGGGTATGGGATAGCATGTGACCCCACTGTGTCATGCAGCGGTGGGAGGAAGCTACTTCCATCCACTACTTTTTACTCCCACCAGATGGAGCTTTAGGCTCCCTTACACATGTTTGCCTGGCTAATTCTAACTGTGTTGCTGTTCACGGAACTTAGTCAGATTTTGGGTATGGGGTAAAATGTGACCATACACGTAGGGTTGGGAGGAAACTCCTTAGCCTTATGTATTTTTTACTGCCACCAGGTGGAGCTGCCGGTTCCTTTTTTACATGTTTACCAGGCTAATCTTAACTGCTTTGCTGTTCACAAAGATGCAGGTCAGATTTTCAGGTATGGGGTGGCATGTAACCCTACTGGACCTCACTGTGTCATGTGGCGGTGGGAGGAAGCTCCATAGCCATATATACTTTTTTACAGCCACCAGGTGAAGCTTTGGGCTCCCTTTCACATGTTTACCAGGCTAATCTTAACTGTGATGCTGTTCAGAGAACTTAGAGTCAGATTTTGGGTATGGGGTTACATGTGACCATACACGTAGGGTTGGGAGGAATCTCCTTAGCCATATGTACTTTTTTTTTTCTTAAATGCACATAATATATACCATCCACCAGCTCTGTGATGTCGTCATGGAGGAGTGGAAGAGGACTCCAGTGACAACCTGTGAAGCTCTGGTGACCTCCATGCCCAAGAGGCAGTGCTGGGTAATAATGGTGGCCACACAAAATATGGACACACAGACCATAGGACATGTATGGTTCCAGTGATCTATGTCTTTAGGGGAGGGAAAATGGCTAATTGGGCCCAACTTGGACATTTTCACTTAGGGGTGTACTGACTTTTGTGGCCAGCGGTTTAGACATTAATGGCTGTGTGTTGAGTTATTTTGAGGGGACAGCAAATTTACACTGTTATACAAGCTGTACACTCACTACTTTACATTGTAGCAAAGTATAATTTCTTCAGTGTTGTCACATGAAAAGATAGAAGAAAAGATTTACAGATATGTGAGGGGTGTACTCACTTTTGTGAGACACTGTATATAATTATATAATCTAATGAACTGTATGTTTTAAAAAAATATAAATAAATGAAAAATGATGTAAATAAATAAATAATTATTATAAAGAAAATAAATGAAATAAATAGTAAACTGTCAGTTTTTTTAAATGCCCTGTGACTCCAACTTCACGGCCGCAGCCTGTATTAAATGTTTTTGTTTTTTAAATATTTAAATAGTGAATTGTATATTTAAGTCAAATAAATAAATTATAAATGATATAAATAAATTATTATTTTTATAAATATATATATTTATAAAATGATATAAAGACTAAACTGTGCCTTTTAAAAACCTGCACTCCATCGTGATAGCTCTACACTGTATTAAATACTTTTTTTTTGGGAAACCTAATATTTTATATATAAATAGTAATGAAAAAGAGATCTAAAAGTTCGTTTAAAAAAAAAAAAGTACAAATGTTAAATAAAAAAGGAACTGAAAATGTTTTCGTTTTTAAATATATAAATAGTGAACTGTATATTTAAGTAATATAAGTAAATTATTATTTTTATAAATATATATATATATATAGATATCTATATATATATATATATATATATATATAAAGACTAAACTGTGCCTTTTAAAAACCTGCACTCCATCGTGACAGCTCTACACTGTATTAAATGCATTTTTTTTTGTAAACCGAATATTTTATATATAAATAGTAATAAAAAAGAGATCTAAAAGATCATTAAAAAAAAAAAGTACAAATGTTAAATAAAAAAGGAACTGAAAATGTTTTTGTTTTTAAATATATAAATAGTGAACTGTATATTTAAGTAATATAAGTAAATTATAAATTATATAAATAAATTATTATTTTTATAAATATATATATATATATATATATATATATATATATATAAATTTATTTTTTTATAAATATATATATATATATATATATATATATATATATATATATATATAAATTATATACAGACTGAACTGTGCCTTTTAAAAACCTGCACTCCATCGTGACAGCTCTACACTGTATTAAATACATTTTTTTTTGGTAAACCGAATATTTTATATATAAATAGTAATAAAAAAGAGATCTAAAAGATCATTTAAAAAAAAAAAAGTACAAATGTTAAATAAAAAAGGAACTGAAAATGTTTTTGTTTTTAAATATATAAATAGTGAACTGTATATTTAAGTAATATAAGTAAATTATAAATTATATAAATAAATTATTATTTTTATAAATATATATATATATATATATATATATATATATATATATATATATATATATATATATATATATATATATAAAATTATATAAAGACTAAACTGTGCCTTTTAAAAACCTGCACTCCATCGTGACAGATCTACACTGTATTAAATATTTTTTTTTTTTGGTAAACCGAATATTTTATATATAAATAGTAATAAAAAAGAGATCTAAAAGATCATTTAAAAAAAAAAAAGTACAAATGTTAAATAAAAAAGGAACTGAAAATGTTTTTGTTTTTAAATATATAAATAGTGAACTGTATATTTAAGTAATATAAGTAAATTATAAATTATATAAATAAATTATTATTTTTATAAATAAATATATATATATATATATATATATATATATATATATATATATATATATATATATATATATATATAAAATTATATAAAGACTAAACTGTGCCTTTTAAAAACCTGCACTCCATCGTGACAGATCTACACTGTATTAAATATTTTTTTTTTTTGGTAAACCGAATATTTTATATATAAATAGTAATAAAAAAGAGATCTAAAAGATCATTTAAAAGAAAAAAAAAAAAAAAAAAAAGTACAAATGTTAAAAAAGGAATTGAAAATGAAAATGACCCCGGAGCGTTCTGGTTCGCCTTTAAATGGCGCAGATAAAGCGTCTTTTCGGAGGGAATAATACAGACAATCCTCTTCCTTCTGAGGTTTAATTATGGGAGGATGAGAGTGTTTGCTGAGCCATTCTCCCTCCGTCTTCCCAGCCTGGAAATCTCATTTCTTCTTCTATCTCCTCCAGAAATATCTCTCATCTCTTGTTGTTGGAGGGCTGTCTGGGGGTCCTGCGGACAGCTGTGGAGGCCAAGGAGAAGGGCGCTAATCCTCTAATCTCATTAGGGAACTCTTACTCCTCTGCAGAGGTCACTAAATTAATTAGAAAGGGAGAGTGATGGGGGGGGGGGTCAGGTATGTGGAGGGGCCACCAGGTGCTCAAGGGGGGGGGGGGGGTCTTCAGACAAGAGACTTTTAATTACAGGACAAGAAAAATGAAATCATCCCCCCGGATTATCCTCCGGGTGACCTGGGCGCGCTAAAAAGATGGCGTCAGAACTCCTCCGCTTACGATGACTTTAATACAAAGTTAGGAAATCGGTCGATTTAGCTGCTTATGCAAAATTTAAAGCTCAACTCCACCCTTCCCTTCAGTCTTGCACAGCTGTTCCGGCTCGTCTCCTGGACTGAAACGGCTTCCTTGGATTTCGCCGCACACTGTGAGCTTCTCACCATGTGCGTTAAAAGCTGCAGCAAGTCAGAGCCCCACCCCGTTTCCTGGCTTGAGGATCTGGAACTTTTCCTCCCCGGGCCTGGCCGTCCCTGGACCCGCCCCAGGACCCGCCCCAGGACCCGCCCCTTTCATTCCTTTCGCATTTCAGTTCTTTCAATTATGGAAGCTCAGCATCACATGTGGGCGTTACCTAATGTGGCCTGCCTAGGAACGCCCACTCCTCCAGACTGACACCCGCCCATCCAGGCGTTTTGATATTTGCATAACTCCTCCCACTGCATGCATCAGGACTGGGGAGGAGTTGCCTCCCCCCTCACCTCCCCCCTCCCAGTATGTTGGAACAGGAAGGGGCCGTCACCAAACTGTTCCCACAAAGTTGGGAGCATGAAATTTGTCCAAAATGCCTCGGTATGCTGACGCCTTAAGAGTTCCCTTCACTGGAACGAAGGGGTCCAACCCCTGAAAAACAACCCCCCCACCATAATCCCCCCTCCACCAAATGGTTTGGACCAGTGAACAAAGCAAGGTCCATAAAGACATGGATGAGTGAGTTTAAGGTAGAGGAACTTGACTGGCCTGCACAGAGTCCTGACCTCAACCTGATAGAACACCTTTGGGATGAATTAGAGTGGAGACTACAAGCCAGGCCTTCTCGTCCAACATCAGTGCCTGACCTCACAAATGCTCTTCTGGAAGAATGGTCAAACATTCCCATAGACACTCCTAAACCTTGTGGACGGCCTTCCCAGAAGAGTTGAAGCTGTTATAGCTGCAAAGGGCGGAGCCAACTCCATATTGAACCCTACGGACTAAGACTGGGAGGCCATTAAAGTTCATGTGCGTGTAAAGGCAGGCGTCCCAATACTTTTGGTAATATAGTGTATGTACGTATTGCGGTCGGCAAGTGCACAAATAGACCCCTTTAATTGTCAGCTGACCAGAGCGATAAAAGGAACAGCTATTTTTTACCCCCACTTTCGGGGTGGATCGCCCCTCCAATGCTTAACCCCCCGAAACGCTGAACGCCGAAACCCGACACTAACCCCTCAACTACGTCCTAACACTAATCGGCCCCCTTATGATGCGCCCATCCTCCTCACTTGGAACCACGCAGAGCCGAGCACCAGCCAATCAGAAATGTAAATGTGTCTCCACCAAAGGCCTCATTAATTCCGTCTGCGGCCCCATCACGCGACTTTATTCGGAATTATTTAGAATTAATTCTGAACATCAGATCATAAATAACCGTCGCTGAATTAAACATACTTCTGGGATCTGCTTGTCTCTCTCTTTATGAGTAAACATGCTTTATGGTTGCTAATATACAAGGTGGATATTATGGTGACACGTGGAATAAAATTACATGTTAGCGCCACCCGATGGACAAACCATGTAACTGCATGGGGGGGGTAAAGTGGGTCAGCATCAAAAAACGAATGGGAAAAACGATCGATAAAATATCATGACAATGGCAAAATGTTTTGAAAAATCGGTTTCCGAAAAATGTGGCTTTCATTAAAATAATACCTGGTGATCCTGCAATGAAAGTCCTTGTCTGGTCACTTTCCTGTTATACGGTGACAACGCTCTGTTCCTGTCCTCCAATGGTGCTCCCGTGTTGTCACCTTGTGACGTGGGCTTCCGATGGAGACTATAAGTGGCTGTTTTACCACGCTTGCTGATGGGGGAAAGTTAAAAAGTTGGGCCTATTTCCCCTTTTAAGGGTTTTTTTTCTTACCCATTGTAATGAGATGTCACCCTTTCGTGTGAGTCCCTGGTTGGAACTATAAGCAGCCGTTTCAGCACACATTATGCAGGCATGTTCCACTGTTTTCACCATGAGGAAACCCACCCACTGTGAACAGCATCGCAGTTAAGACTAGCCTGGTACATATGTAAAAAGGAGCCTAAATCAATGCACCAGGCATATTTGACCTTAATTCATAAGCCCCCCAAGGACCCGGAGCTTTGTGCCTCATACAGACCGATCGCACTATTGAACAACGATCTTAAAATTTTAACCAAACTCCTAGCCTCCCGTCTATATCCTTTGCTGCCATCAGTAATTGATCCCGACCAAACAGGTTTTATGCCCAAGAGATCTACTGATGTAAATCTCAGAAGGCTTTTCACAAATATCCATACCCAGCATGAAAACTCGGGGACAAGGGCCATTGCCCTATTAGACATAGAGAAGGCTTTCGATACAGTGGAGTGGCCCTTCCTTTGGGAAACTCTCCGGAGGATGGGCTTTCCACTAAAGTTCATTTCGTGGTTACAGACTATATATAAGTGCCCCACCTCTTCGATACGTCTTGGCTCCAGATTGTCATCTCCCTTCAGACTGTTTAGGGGAACTAGACAGGGCTGCCCTCTCTCCCCAGCCTTGTTTGCCATTGCCATTGAGCCAGTCGCTGAAGCCCTACGTACATCGCCCCATATTAAGGGGCTGCGTGTTGGCTTGCTGGAGGAGAGGGTAGCCCTGTACGCAGACGATATGGTCCTCTTTCTTGCAGATGTGGGCCCATCGCTCCAAGGAGCACTTTCAGTTCTAGACCCATTCTCTGAAGTTACAGGTTTGCGGGTTAATTGGTCAAAATCCACTCTTCTTCCAATAGACCAGGAGGCTAGGAACACCGCTCCCCCTGACAGTCCGTTAAATTGGGTAGACACTTTCAAATATCTTGGGGTTCAGGTCTCGTCTCATGCCCAGGATTTTATTAAACTGAATCTTGATCCAGTTTTGGATGATATGAGACCCAAACTCAAATCATGGAGCAATTTACCCCTATCAGTTTGGGGTAGAGTAAATCTCCTTAAGATGAAAATTATTCCCAAATTCACCTATCTCTTCCGCCACTCCCCGCAGTGGATCCCCAAATCATTTTTCATCAAACTCAACCAAAAATTCTCAGATTTCCTGTGGGGCCCCGCCCCACCTAGATACAAACTGTCTACCTTGATGAGGCCTACATCTCAGGGCGGCATGGCTTTCCCGGATTGCTATAAATATTTCCTAGCCTCGCAGTTGGTGACTGTGGTTTGGTGGTTAGTCCCTGACAAAACTAATGCGGCCTCAGCTTTGGAGGCTACAGTGGTGGGTTCCTGGGAGACCCTCCAGCTTTTAATACATAGAGGTCCACGCGCCCCTCACCCACTAACCCCATCCATGCACACCACCCTGCGAGCCTGGCGAACCGGTCTAAATATTAGTAAACACAATCACTCTGAACCCTCCCCCAACGCCCCGTTATGGTCAAACCCCAATCTACCACATTTCCTCAAGCTCTCAGACCCCCAAATTTGGACTAAATATGGCATCAAACTTATATCACATGTTATACCACAGACTTCGTTGCTTTCCTTCGACCAGTTGTCCGTAATCTATAACCTACCCAATCATTACAAGTTCCGCTATCTTCAACTGGCACATGCATTTGCTGCCCAATTTCCTCACTCCTCTTGCACCTTGACTCAGTCCGAGCTGGAGAGGACGCTCAGATACGGATGCACTGAAAAACCTACTTCGAGATTATACGTGCACCTGGTCTTCGCGTCCCTACCACCTCTGGATAGACTCTGGTCCCGTTGGCAACGCGATATCCCTGCGCTGGATGACGATGACTGGGATGATGTCTGGGATTTCCCCTTCAGGTCACTCGTCTCCATAAGAGACAGAGTGGTTCAATTTAAAATTGTCCACAGGGCCTATTTTACCCCACATAGACTACATCTTATGAACCCTCAGCACTCCCCAGATTGCTGGAGATGTGGTATATCTCCGGGAGATTTTGCACACATCTTTTGGCACTGCCCAAGATTACAACAATACTGGAGAGAGGTACTCGATCTAATTAACAAGGTGGCCTCAACCAACCTCTGATGGAGATCTGTATACTGGGTCTGTTAGAAAATGTTGTTCCTACTATAGCCAAACGCACACTGATCAGTATACTACTCTTTTATGCCAGGAAAAATATTGCAATGCAGTGGGAAAAATCTAACCCTCCATCAATTACGCAGTGGAAACATCTAGTTAATGGGAACCTCCCGCTATACAAAGACACATATGCTAACAGAGGTTGTCCCTTGAAATTTGATAGAGTCTGGCGTAAGTGGATGGAGAAAATGAAAATTTCATAATAAACTTAGTTTTACAGGTACGGTCAGGGCAAGATACTGATTAGCATAGCGTGCTTCTAGACCCATTTGTCGGCATTTTCAGGCTTGTATATCTCATGGTATTTAACAGTCTACTTCCCTCTGAGGAGGACCATTTGTATACCTTTACTTTCGCTATGTAACTTGGCATCTCACACTGTCAGACGCCTAATGTAACTAGATGTGGTGTTGATGTACTGTAGCAACCAAGTGTTACTGTTTGTTTGTCTCAAAATCTTAATAAAAATATATTAAAAAAAAAAAAAAAAAAAAGGAGCCTAAAGCTCCACCTGGTGGCTGTAAAAGGTACCCATGGTTAATGAGCTTTCTCCCACTGCCACACGACACAGTGAGGTCAAGTAGGGTCACGTGCTACCCCATACCCGAAAGCTGACACGCAGTTCTGTGAAAAAGCAAAGCAGTTAAGATTAGCCTGGTAAACATGTAAAAGGGAGCCTTAAGCTCTACCTGGTAGCTGCAAAAAGTATATATGGCTATGAAGCTTCCTCCAACTCCACACTACACAGTGAGGTCAATCAAGAAGGGTCACATGCTACCCCCATACTTGAAATCTGACCTGCAGTCCTGTGAACAGCAAAGCAGTTAAAAATTTCCAGGTAAACATGTAAAAAGGAGCCCAAAGCTCCACCTGGTGGCTAAAAAAAGTATATATGGTTAAGGAGCTTCCTCCAACTGCTACACAACACAGTGAGGTCCAGTAGAGTCACATGGCACCCAAATTCTGTCCTTCAGTTCTCTGAGCAGAAAGCAGTTAAGATTTGTCTGGTAAACATGTGAAAAGGAGCCTAAAGCTCCACCTGGTGGCTGTAAAACATATATATGGCTATGGAGCTTCCTCCGACTGCTACACAAGATGGTGAGGTCCAGTAGAATCACATGCCACCCCATACCCAGAATCTTACCCTCAGTTCTCTGAGCAGAAAGCAGTTAAGGTTTTCCTCGTAAACATGTGAGAAGGAGCCTAAAGCTCCACCTGGTGGATGTAAAGGGTATATACGACTATGGAACTTCCTCCAACTGCCGCACAACACAATAAGGTCCAGTAGGATCACATGTCACCCCATACCCAAAATCTGACGCTCAGGTCTCTAAGCAGAAAGCAGTTAAGTTTTGTCTGGTAAACATGTGAAAAGAAGCCTAGAGCTCCACCTTGTGGTTGTAAAACGTATATATATGACTATGGAGCTTCCTTCAACTGCCACATGCCACCCCATACCCAAAGTCTGAACCTCAGTTCTCTGAGCAGAAAGCAGTTATGTTTTGTCTGGTAAACATGTAAAAAAAAGCCCAAAGCTCCACCTGGTGGCTGTAAAAATGTATACATGGCTATGGAGCTTCCTCCGACTGCCACACAAGACGGTGAGGCCAAGTAGGGTCACATGCCACCCCATACCCAAAATCTGACCCACAGTTCTCTGAGCAGAAAGCAGTTAATATATCAGCCTGAGAAGGAGCCTAAAGCTCCACCTGGTGGCTGTAAAACGTATATATTTCTAAGGAGCTTCCTCCCAACCCTACATGACGCAGTGAGGTCATGTATGTTCATATGTTGTACCATACCCGAAATCTGACTTTAAGTTCAAGGAATAGATACACAGTTAGAATTAGTCTGGTAAACATGTGAAAATTAGTCTAAAGCTCCATCTGGTGGCAGTGAAAAGTACTGGAAGGAAGGAGCTTCCTGCCACTCTCATATGCCACATTGAGGACAACCCATCAGGAAACCACCCTGAGAAATGTCATTCAACCATCACTGGAGTTCCTGTAGACAGAAGAGCTGGTTGCAAAGAGGCTGCAGGAGATTAGCAGCACTGAGATACAATAATAGATAAGAAAAAGGTAGAAACAATAGTTACTTAAACAAAAAAAAAATGTTTTTGATACTCGGCTTTAAAAATTTTATTTTTAGAACTATCTTGGATCTATGTATAAAAAGATACCCTATGGAGATGTCTTCAGCATTCACACAGGCACAACGAATGATCGCCATATTATTTGTAGTATGGTTATCTCTTATGACCGTCAGCTCCATCTAGTGGTTGGTTACGCAGTACTTTATTTTAAATGAGGTATTTCAGAAAAATACCGCATTATGGCCACTGGAGGGAGCTCACGATGATAGGAGATGATCACATGACAAACAATACTGCAATAATTTGCTGCTGAAGACATCCGTGCAACAAATTTCACGCAATTTTATTTTCCATGTTTCTATACTTGCAGGCGAGCGACGGATAAAGTGCGCCATTACATCAAACATTGCAGGAAGGTAAGTGCCAACCAAAAGACTAAATCCACCTGAAAAAGGCGCTCACCTTTCGGGTGATTTGCAGCGCCACATAAAGGTACTAAAAGCATCTCAGACGTTTAGGAAGAGGCTTTATATATAGACGCTGTGCGTATTTTCTGCTACAAACAGCTTGTGTTATTCCGGGGCTGTGATCAGATAAACACGGCACATTTACATATTTTAGCACCTTGACACACGGAAGTTTTGTTTTCCTGCCCTGCTGTGCGAGTCACGCTGCTTCCACCCCCAGCATGGGAAGAATGCCGCCTGCCGACAAAGGAATATCTATGTTTATTTAAAGATCAGCTTTGTATTACATTGTAGATAGAGAGGAGGCAGGGCCAGGACAAGGGGTGGGCAGGAGGGAGTGGCTGCCCTGGGCACTGTGGTATCGTGTGAGGTGGGGGGGGGGGGATTTGTGTTGGGAGGGGGCGGCTGCCCTGGGCACTGTGGTATCGTGTGAGGTGGGGGAGATTTGTGTTGGGAGGGGGCGGCTGCCCCGGGCACTGTGGTATCGTGTGAGGTGGGGGGGGATTTGTGTTGGGAGGGGGCGGCTGCCCTGGGCACTGTGGTATCGTGTGAGGTGGGTGGGATTTGTGTTTGGAAGGGGCGGCTGCCCTGGGCACTGTGGTATCATGTGAGGTGGGGGGGATTTGTGTTGGGAGGGGGCGGCTGCCCTGGGCACTGTGGTATCATGTGAGGTGGGGGATTTGTGTTGGGAGGGGGCGGCTGCCCTGGGAACTTTGGTATTGTGTGAGGTGGGGGGGGATATGTGTTGGGAGAGGGCAGCTGCCCTGGGCACTGTGGTATCGTGTGAGGTGGGGGGGATTTGTGTTGGGAGGGGGCGGCTGCCCTGGGCACTGTGGTATCGTGTGAGGTGGGGGGACTTGTTTTGGGAGGGGGCGGCTGCCCTGGGCACTGTGGTATCGTGTGAGGTGGGGGGGATTTGTGTTAGGAGGGGGCGGCTGCTCTAGGCACTGTGTGAGATGGGGGGGGGTTTGTGTTGGGAGGGGGCGGCTGCCCTGGGCACTGTGGTATCTTGTGAGGTGGAGGATTTGTGTTGGGGGGGTAGCAGGGGGTAAGAATCGTTCTAGGAAGGGAAATTTAGGGAGGTGTCCTAAGGGTGGTGATTTGGAGGGGATTTGTGTTGGGAGGGGATATTTGGAAGGGGGGGGGGGTAGCAGGGGGTAAGAATAGTTCTAGGAGGGGACATTTGGGGAGGTGGCCTTCCTAAGAGTGATGATTTGGAGGGGGGAAGAAGATTTGTGCTAGGAGGGGGGATTTGGGGAGGGGGGGGGCTTGTTCTAGAAAAGTTGATATGGTGGTGGGTGGTATGTTTTAGGAGGGGACATTTGTTTTGGAGGGGATTTGTGCTAGTATGGATG
Organism: Lithobates septentrionalis; assembly: GCA_037952835.1. Classification (NCBI taxonomy): domain Eukaryota; kingdom Metazoa; phylum Chordata; class Amphibia; order Anura; family Ranidae; genus Lithobates; species Lithobates septentrionalis. The sequence goes on from JBBDGP010000431.1 coordinate 94,498, forward strand.
ATTGGGGGGCATTTGTACTAGGGGGGAAAACAATTTTTTTTTGAGGGGGGGGGGCGGTTTGCTAGAATGGGGGATTGGAGGAGAGGAATTTGTGCTAGGGATTGAAAGTGGGAGGTAGAGGATTTGTGCTAGGAGGGGTACATTTTTTGGGGGGTGGGGGGATTTGTGGTGGGAGCATACGGGGAGAGAGAAGATTTCAACTGGGGGGGGGGCAAAGGTTTTTGCCAGGATGGGGGATTGCAGTAGGGGCGAGGATTTGCTGGGAGGAGGGGGAATTTATGCCTAGGGGGTAAGCATTCAGATTAGCGCTCAATTTTTTTTGGGGGGGGGGGGGTTGGTTTGCTGACACATAATGCTCATACATCTTGGGGGGGATGGGGTGCACACAATTTGGCCTGTTAGCCCGGGGCTCTAGATGACCTTGTCCTGGCTCTGAGTGGAGGGGTTAGAAGCTTGGTCAGGTTATTATGGCCACCTGGGTTCCCCATTGATGAGATTCCCCTCTTTCTGTAAGGTTCTGCTGCTGAAACCTGCATCGGGGGTCTGTTGTGTATGTTCTGGGTCCCGTCTGACCCTCCAAGTTTTATCTATGACCAATTAGGAATGTCTTTGAGCTGCTATTTCAACCCACTCACAGGTATGGGGCCAAGCCCATCCTCATATCATATCTGTGACATCATCAAGATGTTAGTCCATATGCTCCAGACTGTACTCTGTTTGGCGGTCTGTTGAGTATGTTCTGGGTCTCTTCTGACCCTACAAGTCTTATCTGTGAACATTGAGTGTATCATGGAGCCACTGCTTCTACCCGCTCATAGAGGCCCATATAGGAGGCCAAACCTATCCCCGATCATATTCATGACATCATCCAGAGAGGCTTGTACATGCACTCCAAAAAGCAATTTTTTTTTGAAAGCCCATGGCGTGTGAAACACACTCAAAAACTTCACCCGGTGCCAAAAAAATGTGCACACCCATAAAGAGTGAAACACAAAAAACGTGCAACAGTGGGCTGCCTATTCATGGGCTGGCAATAGTCTGGCAATAGGCAGCAGTGGGTGTGTCTGGGAATGGGCAGCAGTGGGTGTGTCTGGGAATAGACAGCAGAGGGTGTGTCCGGGAATAGGCAGCAATGGGTGTGTCCCAGAATAGGCAGCAATGGGTGTGTCCCAGAATAGGCAGAAATGGGTGTGTCCAGGAATAGGCAGCGGTGGGTGTGTCCGGTAATAGGCAGCAGTGGGTGTGTCTGGGAATAGGCAGCAATGGGTGTGTGCCAGAATAGGCAGCAATGGGTGTGTCCGGGAATAGGCAGCGGTGGGTGTGTCTGGGAATAGACAGCAGTGGGTGTGTCCGGGAATAGGCAGCAATGGGTGTGTCCGGGAATAGGCAGCGGTGGGTGTGTCCGGGAATAGGCAGCGGTGGGTGTGTCCAGGAATAGGCAGCAGTGGGTGTGTCTGGGAATAGGCAGCAGTGGGTGTGTCCGGGAATAGGCAGCAGTGGGTGTGTCTGGGAATAGACAGCAGTGGGTGTGTCCGGGAATAGGCAGCAATGGGTATGTTCAGGAATAGGCAGCGGTGGGTGTGTCCGGTAATAGGCAGCGGTGGGTGTGTCCTGGAATAGGCAGCAGTGGGTGTGTCCGGCAATAGGCAGCAGTGGGTGTGTCCAGGAATAGGCAGCAGTAGGTGTATCCAGGAATAGGCACCAGTGGGTGTGTCCGGGAATAGGCAGCAGTGGGTGTGTCTGGGAATAGGCAGCAGTGGGTGTGTCTGGGAATAGGCAGCAATAGGTGTATCCAGGAATAGGCACCAGTGGGTGTGTCCGGGAATAGGCACCAGTGGGTGTGTCCGGGAATAGGCAGCAGTAGGTGTATCCAGGAATAGGCACCAGTGGGTGTGTCCGGGAATAGGCAGCAGTGGGTGTGTCTGGGAATAGGCAGCAGTGGGTGTGTCCGGGATTAGGCAGCAGTGGGTGTGTCTGGGAATAGGCAGGAGTGGGTGTGTCTGGGAATAGGCAGCAGTGGGTGTGTCCGGGAATAGACAGCAGTGGGTGTGTCTGGGAATAGACAGCAGTGGGTGTGTCTGGGAATAGACAGCAGTGGGTGTGTCCGGGAATAGGCAGCAGTGGGTGTGTCCAGGAATAGGCAGCAGTAGGTGTATCCAGGAATAGGCACCAGTGGGTGTGTCCGGGAATAGGCAGCAGTGGGTGTGTCTGGGAATAGGCAGCAGTGGGTGTGTCTGGGAATAGGCAGCAATAGGTGTATCCAGGAATAGGCACCAGTGGGTGTGTCCGGGAATAGGCACCAGTGGGTGTGTCCGGGAATAGGCAGCAGTAGGTGTATCCAGGAATAGGCACCAGTGGGTGTGTCCGGGAATAGGCAGCAGTGGGTGTGTCCGGGAATAGGCAGCAGTGGGTGTGTCCGGGATTAGGCAGCAGTGGGTGTGTCTGGGAATAGGCAGGAGTGGGTGTGTCTGGGAATAGGCAGCAGTGGGTGTGTCCGGGAATAGACAGCAGTGGGTGTGTCTGGGAATAGACAGCAGTGGGTGTGTCTGGGAATAGACAGCAGTGGGTGTGTCTGGGAATAGACAGCAGTGGGTGTGTCTGGGAATAGACAGCAGTGGGTGTTTTTGCAAATTCCTCTCCAGCATCACAAGTAGGTGTTCCCAGATCACCATATTGACTGTTCCCACCATTCATCTCACATTTTCCATCCTGGCACCTTATGGCCCGTTGGATCGGTTACAATGTTTATTTATTCTACATTTGGGGTGTTAATAGCCATTGTAAAAAAAACCCAAACAGATGCTCCATTCCTAATGTTATATGAAAGCCATTTCTCTGGAATTATTTCTTCCCAAAACAAAGACACTGCGGCGACCAACCAAGTCTGGGTGACCCCAAACACACCCATCCACATGGCTGAGTCGACACATCGGCACAAGAGAAAATTGTCAGCAGGGGGGCAGTGAAAGAGTTAAATGGGGGGTTGTCAACTTGTTCACACTGCTGAGTTTTCAGAGTTAATGAAGTTAGATTGAACCTTCGTGTGTTTGTGTAATTATGCAGCAGTATGTGGGAGAAGGTACGACTCCCTCCTCTAACATGACAGATGGGCGAGCGTGTCGGTGTCAGCAACCCACCAATGAGTGCGCCTGAGCTACAGATCATTACAGAGGCCACCAACGATAACTGCCAGGCTGCTTCGCAACATTTCTCTGAATTCATATTGGATACAATCATTGCAACTTTGTAGCATAAAATTTTACACAATTTCAAATAATTAGAAATGGTGAAAAGAAGTGCCGATAGTCATGAAAAGTCAACCGTTTTTGGGTTTATGGAGCTTCCCTGGAAGTCTCCAAAAAGCCCTCATCCTATCAGCAACGCGGATGATCGAGAGATTTCATTTCGTTTTTAAATTTTAGCGAAAATTGGTAAAGGTTTTACCAAAATTTTGCCATTTTACATTGTCCATAGGGAAGGCAAAATTAAGGCATTTTGTTGGATTTTAAAGGGCGTAGAGGAATTCTAGGGGTCTAATCGTGAATGTTTTCACCCAACATTCACGCAACTTCCAAACAAGATTTACCCATAATTTACATAAGATTAAATTTAAAAAAATTGTGAGTCTTGGGTGAAAGTTTTGTGAACTTTGGGTGAAAACACTGATAATTAGACTACTAAATGACTCCTAAGGGTTAATTAAGTTTCTTTTGACTGTCTTGGACCTGTTCTTGTGTCCCTTAAAATTAAATTAAATTAAATAAAAAAATAAATAAATACAAGAAATATATAATAGAATATTTAGGGCCCATGTTGTGCATTACACTGTGTTGCATTAAGATAGCCTATTGAATGGGTTGCCAGGGGGTGCAAAAAAATTAAATTAAATTAAAAAATAATAATAATAAATACAAGAAATATATAATAGAATACTTAGGTTACCTAATACCTAAGGGTTAATGAAGTTTCTTTTGACTGTCATGGACCTGTTCTTGTGTCCTTTATTAAAAGAAAGAAAAAAAAAAACTGTGAAAAAAAATTTAAATTAAATTAAATTAAATAAAAAAAAAATAAAAATACAAGAAATATATAATAGAATACTTAGGTTACCTAATACCTAAGGGTTAATGAAGTTTCTTTTGACTGTCATGGACCTGTTCTTGTGTCCTTTATTAAAAGAAAGAAAAAAAAACTGTGAAAAAAAATTTAAATTAAATTAAATTAAATAAAAAAAAATAAATAAATAAATACAAGAAATATATAATAGAATACTTAGGGCCCGTGTTGTGCGTTACCTGTGTTGCATTAAGATAGTCTATTGAATGGGTTGCCAGGGGTGCAAAAGAATAAATGAAATTAAATTAAAAAATAATAATAATAAATACAATAAATATATAATAGAATACTTAGGGCCCATGTTGTGCATTACCCTGTGTTGCATTAAGGAAGCCTGTTGAATGGGTTGCCAGGGGGTGCAAAGCTTCAATTAGAAAAATTGGTGAGTCTTGGGTGAAAGTTTTGTAAACTTTGAGTGAAACACTGATAATTAGACTCCTAAATGACTCCTAAGGGTTAATTAAGTTTCTTTTGGCTGTCTTCAACCTGTTCTTGTATCCTTTATTAAAAGAAAGAAGAAAAAAACAATGCAAAAAAACTAAAATTAAAATCAAATAAAATCAAATAAAATCAAATAAAAAAAAAAAAAAATAAATACAAGAAATATATAATAGAATATTTAGGGCCCATGTTGTGCATTATGGTTGCCCCTCATCCCTTTAAACCCAAACACATAATAATTACACAGGTTCTGAGGCTGATTAAGGTGGGTAATTAAACTCACTTGGTGCCTTATCTGCATTTAATTAGCCTCAGAACCTGTGTAATTCAAAGGTGTTCGGGTTTAGGGATGAGGTGTTGCATTAAGGAAGCCCCGTGTTGCATTAAGGAAGCCTATTGAATGGGTTGCCAGGGGGGTGCAAAAAAATTGACTTAAAAAATAATAATAATAAATACAATAAATATATAATAGAACACTTAGGGCCCATGTTGTGCATTGAATTGGTTGCCTGCTGGTGCAAATAAATAATAATAATTAAAAAAAAAAAATAATAATAATAAAATAAATACAAGAAACATATATAATAGAACACTTAGGGACAATTTTGGGCATTAACCTGTGTTGCATTAAGGAAGCCTGTTGAATTGGTTGCCTGCGATTGCAAAAAAAAAAAATAAATAAATAAAAATAATAAATACAATAAATATATAAAAATGGGTTGCCGGGGGGTGCAAAAAAAATGTAATTAATAAAAAATAATAATAATAAATGCAATAAATATATAATAGAACATGTAGGGCCCATGTCGTGCATTGAATTGGTTGCCTGCTGGTGCAAATAAAGAAAAAAATAATAATAATAATAAATACAAGAAATATATATACCCCGTTTCCCAAAAATAAGACCTAGCGTGATTGTCGGTAATGGCTGCAATATAAGCCCTACCCCCCAAATAAGCCCTACCCTGTTTCCCCAAAAATAAGCCCTACCCTGAAAATAAGACCTACAAGGACTTTAACTAGGGCTTATTTGGGGGGTAGGGCTTATATTGGAGCCATCACCGACAATCACGCTAGGTCTTATTTTTGGGGAAACAGGGTAATAGAACACTTAGGGCCCATGTCTGGCATTAACCTGTGTTGCATTAAGGAAGCCTATTAAATTGGTTGCCAGGGGGTGCAAAAAATTATACATAAATAAAATTAAAATAAAATAAAATTAAAAAAAAAAGTTAATAACAATTACAAGAAATATAAAATAGAACAGTTAGGGCCCATGTCGTGAATTGACCTCTGTTGCATAAAGGATGCCTATTGGTTGCCAGGGGGCATCCTATTGTGCTAATTGGATGCGGTAACACAGGAGACCAAAAAAAAAAATGAACGATATAGCAAAACAGTATTACATGCCCTACTGTGTGTGGCCTGGGCATGGGCACACCCTAATCACCCTGTGTGGCGCAGTTTCCCCTATTTAAACCACTTATATTTCATCAAAGCCCCCCAAACTAAAAAGTTTGTAAAAAAAATTATTAAAAAATAATGTAAAAAATAAAATAATAAAAATAAAAACGACTTACACCACCCACTGCTGCCTGACACCAATCTCTGCCCTACCAACACAATCCAGTGCTTTACTGACACCATTATATATACACATGCACACACCATGCATACTGTACTGTTTGTGCTTTGAGGTACAAACCCCTGGCATGCGATAAATTGCGCTTCACCACGGCGCCCAAGTCTAAACGGGCCCTACATGAAATAAACAAAACAAAATTAATTCTGCTAAAGTCACTCCTCTCATTGCTAATTAGCAGCAGTTAAAAAAAATATTTTAAAATTTGGAAAAAAAAAATAATAACATTTTACAGGAAATTTTTCAAATGCTGAAAAGTTGAAAAAATATATTATTTTGTTATTGCCAGCTTTAGAACTATTGTTCCTCAAGGGCACTGACTGCACTGCCCGACCTACAGGCATCCACTAGAGGGCGCATGAGCTAATGTTGAAATACGTTCAAGAAAGTGTGACACGGGAAGCGATAAAAACAAACCCCCTTTTTTTTACATAAATATTTGAGAATTTAATGAAAATTCGATGAAAGTGCTAAATATTTTCCACAGAGGAGCTCATAAGACTTCCTTTATCGTTTCCTGCAGTGGCGGCCAAGTGGTCCTATGACGCCATTGATCAGCGTGATAATATCCCGCGTCTTTTCCTCCCCATTGATTCCCATTGGCGATAAGTGAAATTCACAGATGATAAGGGTATTTTTAATCTGCAGTTAATTAATGAAGACTAATTGGCAGCTGGGAAATCAGCAAAGATAATTGGAAGGAAGAGTGTCGCTGGATTCAGATGAATCGGCTGTGCTGAAGACATAAAGACTGATAAAAAATAAATAAATCAAGAAGATAAATTTAGGGATTCAATAACATTTTCCTGTACTTAGCAAAAAAAAAAATCTTGGTGAAACGCCTGATCTATAATTGTTTATGGATTTGTTACTGAATTCAGAGCCGCTCGCTGTGATAATTGGAAAACGCTGGATGCAAATTAATTTGGTTGCGCTGTTTTTTGCCAAATTAAATGACTCCATTACTTAAAGTGTATAAAAACCTTAACAATGAACTTCTCTTGTCCTTCCTTCATGTTGCGGAGATGAGGAAGGGGTAGGTGTTATGTAGTCCCATATTAGCAGGCGTGTATCTACCATGAGGCAAACAAGGCGTTAGCCTTGGGCGGCATTTTTCAGGAGGGCGGCGCCATGCCCCCAAGCAGAAGGGACACTATGAGGACTGCTTCCCGGCAGTGGTGTCGCTATGTGGGTGCAGGGGGTGCGGACCGAACCTTGGTGACACCCGCCAGAGGGGTGACACCAAGGATGGCTGCGGACTGACCGTTTGGTGACAGGGGAGCGAAGCGGAAGCAGGAGGCGGTGGTGGCTGCAGCCTCCGATCCTGGAAGTAGCTCAATTGGCAAAGCAAGTCGGAGTCCCAGGATGTGATAATGCCTTAGCAGCCTCTCTACACACAGCCGGCGGGCTGTGGGGAGGTGAGAGTCTGGTGTAGTTTTATTTGGGGGGATGGGAGTCTCCTAGTGTAGTATGGGGGGGATAGGGATCCCCCTCTCTCTCCCCCTCCCCTCACCCCCTCTCTCTCACCCCCCCCCTCTCTCTCTCTCTCTCTCTCTCTCTCGCACACCACCTCTTTTCCCCTCCCTCTCTCTCACTCCCCCTTCCCTCTCTCTCTCACCCCACCTCTTCCCCCCCCTCTCTCTCTCCCTCTCTCTCTCTCCCTTCCCCCCCTCTCTCTCTCTCTCTCTCTCTCTCTCTCTCTCTCTCTCTCTCTCACCCCCTTCTCTCCCCCCCCCCCTCTCTCTCTCTCACTCCTCCCTCTCTCTCTCACTCCTCTCTCTCTCTCTCTCTCTCTCTCTCTCTCTCTCTCTCTCTCTCTCTCCTCTCTCTCTCTCACTCCTCTCTCTCTCTCTCTCACCCCCTTCTCTCTCTCTCTCCCCCCTCTCTCTCTCTCTCACTCCCCCTCTCTCTCTCTCTCTCTCTCTCTCTCTCTCTCTCTCTCTCTCTCTCTCTCTCTCACCCCCTTCCCCTCTCTCTCTCTCACCCACCTCTTTTCCCCTCCTCTCTCTCTCACCCCACCGCTTTCCCCCTCCCTTTCGCTCTCTCTCCCCCTCTTCTCCCCTCTCTCTCCCCCCTTTCCTCCTACCTCCCCTCTCCCCCCCCCCCCCCCTTTCTCTCTCACCCCACCTCTTTCTCCCCATTTCTCTCTCACCCCACCTCTCTCTCTCTCGCCAGAGACCCTGCATAGCCGCCAGAGACCCCACAAAGACACCAGAGACCCCGCATAAGAAGGCAGGGGTAGAACAAATTTGTTTGGGGGGGCACCCTAATTTTAGTCTTGCCTAGGGCAGCACAAAACCAAAATACACCATTGCATATTAGGAGTGAGCAGCCTAGGGTGACAACACTGCTCCTCTATAGAGACAGTACAGTGAGTGTTGTCACCACAGGAGAGGAAGTGTAAATAAAGGAAACAGCTAAACTAATGCTGCCATCATATCAAAGAATTGGAAAGCTGCAATATGTTAACATGTTTTTTTACTGAGTTTGGATCAGTTTTAAAGACAACAAGTCAGGGATTAACATTTGTAAGAATCTAAATCTCCATATTAAGGTTGTTATAATGCAGTTTTACATCTCAGGAATGGATGTGTGTGCTGTTATTTAGCTGTATTCTCTCCCTGTCGGAGGAGAACTATCAGCCCAATGACTAGTTGTAAGGCTAGATGTAATTGTAAACTCCAACGTAAGAGGGAATCTGATGGGGACCCCGATGAAAGGGAAACTCTGACTGGGACTCGAATATAAGGTGGGGGATTCTGATGGGGGCCCTCATGTAAGGAGGAACTCTGATGGGGACCTTGATCTAAGGGGAACTCTGATGGGGACCCGGATATAAGGTGGGGGGCTCTGATGGGGACTCTGATGTAAGCAGGAACTCTGACAGGGACCCGTGTATAAGGTGGGGACTCTGATGAGGACCCATATTTAAGGTAGGAGGCTCTGATGGGGACCCTGATAAAAGGTGGGACTCTCTTGGGCACCCTGATGTAAGGGGAACACTAACAGGGACCGATGTATAAGGTGGGGGGCTCTGGTGGGTACCCTGATATTAAGGGGGGACTCTTATGAGGACTTTGATAAGGACCCTAGTATAAGGGGAACTCTGACAGGGACCCGTATATAAGATGGGGCTCTGATGGGGAACCTGATAAAAGGTGGGACTCTTCTGAGGACCTTGAATGGGGCCCTGATGTAAGGGGAACTGGATATAAGCTTTGGGGCTCTGATGGGGACCTTTATGTAAGGAGGTACTCTGACGGGCACCCTGATATAAGGGTGAGTCTGATGAGGAGCTTGATAGGGACCCTGATGTAAGGGGAACTCTGACGGGGACCCAGATATAAGGTGGGGGGCTCTGACGGGGACCTTTATATAAGGAGAAACTTTGATGGGGACCCTGATGTAAGAAAGAACTCTGATGAGAACCTTGATAGAGTCCCTGATGTAAGGTGAACTCTGATGGTGACCCGGATATAAGGTGGGGGACTCTGATCGGGGACCTTTATGTAAGGAGGAACTTTGATGGGGACCCTGATGTAAGAAAGAACTCTGATGAGGACCTTGATAGAGTCCCTGACGTAAGGTGAACTCTGATGGTGACCCGGATATAAGATGGGGAACTCTTATGGGGGCCCTTATGTAAGGAGGAACTCGAATGGGAACCCTGATATAAGGAGGGACTCTGATGAGGGCCTTGATAGGGACCCTGATGTAAGGGGAACTCTGACAGGGACCCGGATATAACTTTGGGGACTCTGATGTAATATTTACAATGTTCCCGCATACTAAAAAGTTTGGAGACGCCTGGCTTAGAACACCAAGAATTTTGGAGGGCAGCCGTTTTACTAATGTTTTATTATTCTTACACGATACATTCCTTGCAAAAAATAAAAAAAAACAAGAACAAAGGCCTTAAAATGATGGGAAATACATTTGTTTTAATTTCATTCTAGGTGTTGAGAACAGTGTGTGGGCTGTGGAAGGCTCATCGCCAACATCTGGGCAGTGATGGGCCAGCTATTGGACTGTTGTGCGGCTGGGCTGTGTCATGTGTGGGGGGAGCGCTGAGTGTCCCAGGAAATTAGGATAATAATGATGTGTCAGTCTAAGAAATGCTGAATATACCGACTCCCACTATTACTGAGAAAGACGGGGAGGAGAGACCGCTGGGAGAGAAGAGAGATAGTGAAAGAGGGACAGAGGAAGAGAGAGAAGGAGAAAGAGAGGGGAAGAGAAGGGAGAGAGAAAGAAAGACACAGAGAGAGAGTGAAAGAAGTAAAGAGGAGTGGAGAGAGAGAGAGAGAGGAGTAGAGAGAGATAGAGAGAAGTAGAGAGAGATAGAGAGGAGTAGAGAGAGATAGAGAGGAGTAGAGAGAGATAGAGAGGAGTGGAGAGATAGAGAGCAGTGGAGAGAGAGAGAGAGGAGTGGAGAGAGAGAGAGAGGGAGAGAGAGAGGGAGAGAGAGAGAGAGAGAGGGAGAGGGAGAGGGAGAGAGAGAGACATCAGATAGAGGAGCGGAGAGAGAGAGAGAGAGAGAGGAGTGGAGAGAGAAAGAGAGGAGTGGAAAGAGAGAGAGAGGAGTAGAGAGACAGAGAGAGAGGGAGAGGAGTGGAGAGGAGTGGAGAGAGAGAGAGGAGGGGAGAGAGAGAGAGAGAAATCAGAGAAACATCAGATAGAGGAGCAGAGAGAGAGGAGTGGAGAGAGAGAGAGAGAGAGAGAGAGAGAGAGAGAGAGAGAAGTTGAGTGAGAAAGAGAGGAGTAGAGAGACAGAGAGAGAGGGAGAAGTAAAGAGGAGGGGATATAGAGTGGGAGAAGGAAGGAAGGAAGGAAGGAAGGAAGGAAGGAAGGAAGGAAGGAAGGAAGGAAGGAAGGAAGGAAGGAAGGAAGGAAGGAAGGAAGGAAGGAAGGAAGGAAGAACGAGAGAGAAGTACAGAGGAGGGGAGAGACAGAGAGAGGAGAAAGAAAGAAAGAAAAAAAAGAAAGGAAGTAAGAAAGGACGAAAGGAAGAAAGAAAGAGGAAGAAAAAAGAAAGAAAAAGAGAAAGAAGAAGAAGGAAAGAAAGGAAGAAGTAAGAAAGAGAGAGGTTAGGGAAGAGGGAACAGAGGGGAGAGAGAAGAAAGGAAAGGGAGAGGGCAAGAGATAGAAGAGAAAGAAGAAGAGAGAGAGAAAGGAAGGGAGAAAAGGAGAAAGAAAGGGGCAGAGGACAGGGAACAGAGCAGAGAGAGAAGAAAAAGAGGAAAAGAGAAAAAAGAAGAAAGAAATAGAGGGAGGAAAAGAGAAAGCGATAAGGGGGCAGAGAGAGCAGAGACAGAGAGCTCAAAGATAGAGTGTGAAAAATCTATATGGAAGGGAGAGAGTTAGTAAAGAGTGGAGAAAGAATATAAGTGGGAGAAGTGAGAAAGACAGAAAGAAGAGACAGAGCGTGTAAGAAGAGGGATAGAAGGGAAGAGGTGAGAGCAGTGATAGAAGGAGTCACAGACACAGGGAGGGGGTCTCAGCACTCTCAGGACTCTTTCGGATGAAGACTGTGAAGTATGACTGTGTGATGACGTAGAATCTTCCCACTGATTCCAGATAGTGAGAAGATCTTAGAATATCTCCCGCCACAGACCAGGTAAGTCGTTCTATTCGCCTTTCATTGATGCACCCTAATAATATTTATATCACCTAATTGTTTCACTTTCTCTGCCCCCCCCCCCCCCCCCCACTCCTTTCTATGCATGACCGTCCATCCTGCCATGGTATGAGGCTGCCATAGACAGTAGCAGGAGATTAGACGTGTAGGCCTGCTGGAGATTTTTCTATCAGATGGATTCTTAAACAAGACCCATTGCATCATAAACGACTTGATGGTGAATTTGTTATAAAGTCATCCTCTATATAACTGGCATCAGAGCTAAGTGTCGTCTTTTTTGACACTTATATAATAGCAGTGTGTAGCACAGTAAAGCCTTCTTAAAAAGGAAGGTATTCTAAAGTCTCATTTCATCCCATATCCCAGAAATAAAATAATTATTCCATTCCAGGACAGTGGGCGGAACAAATGTCTTATTGGCCAGATGCACATTTAAAACTTCCACATAGTTCAAACTGCATACAGCTGTTTAAGGCTTGTTGGCCATCATTAAAGTAGTGTATGGAGACCATTGCTTCTATGTAGTAGGACTTGGGACCCAACAAGACAGTAGAACCATGCAAGTCATGGTGGGAAGGTACTAAAGGGATAAAAAAGCCCTCCAACTGAACCGGTTGGATGACTTTTTGATTCCTTTAGTCCATTCCCATCATAACCTGTATGATTAAACCTTTATAATGAATAGTCTTACCGTAGAGTAGACACCACAAGGTGTCCACTATTATTTATGGCCCTGAAAAACTCTTGTGCCCCTCTCTTTAGTTTCACTCGAGGCCAGCCTTTCCTTGACCTGAGCCTTTCCTTGAACTGCCATTCCACTGTCCAGTATGACTGCCTTGGTGATAAGTAATGCCGCGTACACACGAGCGGACATTACGGCGGACTTTGCCCGGCGGACTTTTCGACGTACTTTCCGACGGACTTTGTGAATGAACGGACTTGCCTACACACAATCCACCAAAGTCCGTCGAATTCGTACGTGATGACGTACGACCGGACTAAAACAAGGAAGTTCATAGCCAGTAGCCAATAGCTGCCCTAGCGTGGCTTTTTGTCCGTCGAACTAGCATACAGACGGCGGACTTTTCGACCGGACTCGATTTCAACGGATAAATTTAAAACAAGTTTTAAATCTAATTCCATCCAACTTTTGAGAAAACAAAGTCCGCTGGAGCCCACACACATCGAATTGTCCGACGAAATCCAGTCCGCCGGGCAAAGTCCGCCGTAATGTCCGCTCGTGTGTACGCGGCATAAGACTCCTAAAGTGCCCCTTTCAGAAATCTCTATATCTTTAAAATCCATACCATAGAAGGAAACATTTACTCACCTCTCTGGTGGTTCTCCTACCTTGCCTTCATTCCAGGACTGCAACCTCAGAAAGTTTCCTCGGCATTTGAGACTTCAAGGAGGGGTGGACATCTGTGTCTCTTTTGCACACTGGTTTCTTCCTCCGACCCCCTACATCTGTACAGAACTCAGCATTCTATCAAATGCCAAAGAGGCTGCAGCCTTGGAAAGGAGGAAAGATAAGAGAAGTGGTCCACTGGGCCATCATTCCTAATAAGCAAAGCAAAAATCTATATTCTTCTCAAGTTTCATGTTCATTTTCATAGGAGCATCAAGAAAATTAAGTAATTTAGCCTCTTGACTTGTAGCTCAAGGTCTTTGGTTTGAATCCTTACAAGAATAACTCTAGGCCAGTGATGGCAAACCTTGGTACCTCAGATGTTTTGGAATTACATTTTACATGATGCTCATGAACTCTGCAGTGTAGTGCATCATGGGAAATGTAGTTTCAAAACATCTGGGGTGCCAATCTTCTCCATCACTGCTCTAGGCCTTTGGTTTGAATCCTACCAAGAATAGCCTAGTTCTTCAGTTTGAATCCTACCAAGAATAGCACTGGGTGTTTAGTTTGAATCCTACCAAGAATAGCTCTAGGTCTCCGGTTTGAATCCTACCAAGAATAGCTTTAGGCCTTCGGTTTCAAATCCACCAAGAATAGCTCTAGGCCTTCGGGTTAAATCCTACCAAGAATAGCTCTAGGTCTTGGGTTTGAATCCCACCAAGAATAACTCTAGGTCTTCAGTTTGAATTCCACCAAGAATCACTCTAGGTCTTGGGTTTGGCCCCTGAGCTTATGGGCCTCCACCCTATTCTATAGTTACATCCTAGTCTGCAGATGTGGTGGTGGCGTTGATCCTGAATCTGCAGGCCAGAATAAGTCCCACCATATCATAACCTGTGATGTTTTCGGGATGAACAGCGATGCATCAGTAAATAACTTTTGAAGTTTCATGTTTCAGGTGCGTCCACCTTCCAGTAGAACATGGCTTTTGTTCCCATCATATTCAGCTGCTGCATTGGTCTTTTCCAAGGTTTGTAGCATGCCATGTTTTTTAAATTAGGAGAAGGAGAAGTGGTGAGTAGAATGTGTGGGGTACAGCCAGTACCATGTATGGGGGTTCAGCTGGTGAGATTTTGTGGAGGAACAGCAGGTGTGGCATATATCTGGTTTGATTCCTTGACGTGCAGGTTATATAATGTGTGGTGGCACAACTGGTGTGGCATATGGTACACTTGGTATAATGTGTGGGGGTATAACTGGTGTGATGTATGAAGGTACAGCTGGTACAATGCTTGTATGATGTATGGGGCCAAAGCTTGTATGATGTATGGGGCCAAAGCTGGTATAATGTATGGGGGCAAAGCTGGTATAATGTATGGGGGCACAGGAGGTGCAATGTGTGGCGTTACAGTTGGTATAATATGTGGGGGTACAGTAGGTACAGTGTGTGGGGATACAGCTGGTACAATGTGTTTGGGTACAGGTGGTATGATATATTGGGGTACAGTGGGTATGATTTGCAAAAGTACAGCTATTATAATGTGTGGGGGTACAGATGGTATTATCTATGGGGGTACATCAAGTTAGATGTATATGGAGGTACAGCTGGTGCAATGTGTATGGGTACAGCTGGTGCAATGTGTTGGGGTACAGCTGGCAAAAAGTGTGGGGGTACAGCTGGTATATTGTGTGGGGGTAAACCTGGTGTGAAATATAGGGGTACAGCAGGTACGCTGTATGAGGGTAAAGCTAATATGAGATAAAGGGGTACAGCAGGTATGATCTGTGGGGGTACAGCTTGTATAATGTGTGGGTATACAGCTGGTTTTATAAAAGGGGGTGTATCAAGTTTGATGTATGGGGGGTTACAGCTGGTATGATACATAACATAGAGCTGCAGATTATATCATTTGTGGGGGGGGGGGGGGTACAGTTGGTATAATCTGTGGGGGGACAACTGGTCAAGTGGTATAATGTATGGGGGTACATCAAGCCTGATGTATAGTGGTACAGCTGGTACAATGTGTGGGGGTACATCTTGCAGAAAGTGTGGGGATACAGTTGGTATAATGTGTGGGGGTACAGCAGGTATGATGTAGGAGGTACAGCTTTTATGATATAAAGGAGTAAAGCCAGTACCATTTGTGGGGGTACAGCTGGTATGATATTAAGGGGTACAGCAGATATGATTTGTGGGGGTACAGCTGGTATGATATGAAGGGGTACAGCAGATATGATTTGCGGGGGTACAGCTGGTATGATATGAAGGGGTACAGCAGATATTGTTTTTGGGGATACAGCTGGTATAATGTGTGGGTATACAGCCGGTATTATATATGGTGGTATATCAAGTTTGGTGTATGGGGTAGGTGATAACTGGTATATTCCATTCCAGGTGTCTCCGCCACACAGCAGGCGTTCCGTGTACAGCCTGACAATGCAACCATAGTGCAGGGATCCACACATGTGTTGGTCTGTGAAGTGGAGCACGCATCGGGCACGGTACAGTGGGTGAAAAATGGTCTTCTTCTGGGGCCCGACCGCAGGATACCCGGCTTCCCCCGTTACAGCATGACCGGAGACCCCAACAAAGGTGAGAAGGACAGTTCTGCCATTTTATCTATACACATTTGTTTTCTTATATGACCCAAAAGCTGCTTCAAAATTCCGGCATTGCCCGGGTAAATTCTGGCAAGTTCCCATCTATGTATATTACCGGATACTCTATGGCATCTGACATCTATCTATATTAATTTTATTTTTATATATTTAATTTATTTCCCAGAAATGCATATTTTTTGTGCTCTTTCTTTTGTTTTTATTGAGCTTTTTTTTGGAGCATAGGCGTTTTTTTTTTTCACAAACCCTCCTAGATAGTATTTTCTTAACCACTGTATAAACAAAACAAAAAGCTGGAACAAACGTTTTCGTGACTTTTCACGCGTTTTTGAGCTCTTTGGGGCACTAGCTCCTCTCAAAAACGTGAGTTTGGTGTGGATTTTTTTCTGCCTGTAGGAGCATTTGCCTGGAAACACCTGAAAAAGCCATAATGTGCATGGTGGACACATTGGCCAACATGGAGGGGAGTTTCCAGGCAGAAAAAAATAAGAGCTCCAAAGAGCTCAAAAGCCTGCAGGAGCCACTTCTTTGAGCTTCTTTGAGCTGCAGTGTGCATGAGCCCATAGACTGCAGGATGAGTGTTGAATAAGAAGCATTGACAAAAGTAACTGCAATTTTTTGGGGGTAAATTCCCCCCTCTAGTGGACTAAAGAAACACTGAAACAAAATAGTCACGGTCATTTCTCCGATTATTAAAACAACTGCGGTTATTGCTTGGCCTGTAGGTCATTACTGAGAAATGTCACTTTCTGTGCCAAGGCCTACAAGCGATGGAAGAGATGGGTCACCAAATCAAAGGAAAATACAGCCAAGGACATGTTTATAGCCTAAGCAGACAATGCAACTGCTATGGGGCCCAGAGGCACAGGGGGCCCACCATGGCTGTCTGACTAGATTTATAAATATTCGGGTCATCTGTAAGAGTTTTTTTATTCTGCAACTGTAAAACAATTGTCTTGAAGATTAAGGTTTAAACCAATGGGGGGGGGGGGGGGGGGCTCAAAGTAGAACTCTGGCTATGCTATGGACATTCAAACAATTACATATGTTTTAACATGCAGCGAATATGCTTTACATTGAGCCCTCACTGACTTCTGTAGCTGCAAGCACCGTGGAGCAATTCATCCTCAAAGTTAAAGCGGAGTTCCACCCATTTAAAAGTCAGCAGCTAAAAAAAAGTGTAGCTGCTGACTTTTAATAAGAGAAGTGAAGTTATGTCTTGGCACTCTTCTCTACCTCCCCCCTCCCCCTCTCTTCATGTGCTCCTGCTCTGTGTTAAGGCTCTTACTGACCTCTGTATCTGCAGACAATGCGGAGCAATTCATTCTCAAAGTTAAAGCAGAGTTCCACCCATTTAAAAGTCAGCAGCTACAAAAAGTGTAGCTGCTGACTTTTAATAATCGGACACTCATCTGTCCCATGGTCCAGCGATGGGGGTGCAGGAAGCCCCGCTCCTTTCCCCCTCCTCTCTGAGGCGCCAGCATTCTAACTATGGGCACCCGGCTGTGGCTTCGCAGCCGGGCGCGCACTGCGCAAACCGCGCTGTGAATGGCCGGGCAATCTTCTGGGACCTGTGACGTGTCCCAGAAGATTGCAGGGAGGAAGGGGGGAGAGGTGATCTTCCTTCCGGCTCCGCGGAGCCAGGGGAGGAAGTGGGAGCTGGGTGCCCATAAAAACAGGGTCTCTGCACTCTGCTCTCTCCCCACCTCCCCCTCTTCTCTGTGTTTAAGCCCTTACTGAACTCTTTAGCTGCAAACACTGTGGCACAATTTATTCTCAAATTTCACAAGAGAAACAGTGAAGTCAGGTTTTAGCATTCTGCTTTCCCCCTTCTTGTGCTCCTGCTCTGCATTTAAGCCCTCACTGGCCTCTGTAGCTGTAGACACTGTGGAGCAATTCATTGTTAAAGTTCACAAGAGAAGCAGTAAGGTCAAGTCTTGGCACTCTGCTCCTCCACCCCACTCTTCCTGTGCTGCTGCTCTGTGTTTAAGCCCTCACCGACCTCTGTAGCCGGAGACACTGTGGAGTAATTTATTCTCAGAGTTCAGAAGAGAAGCAGTGATATCAGGTCTTGGCATTCTGCTCTCCCCCCTTTTCCTGTGCTCCTGCTCCATTTTTAAGCCCTCATAGACCTCTGTAACCGGAGACACTGTGGAGCAATTCATTCTCAGAGTTCAGAAGAGAAGCAGAGATATCAGGTCTTGGCATTCTGCTCTCCCCCCTTTTCCTGTGCTCCTGCTCTGTGTTTAAGCCCTCACAGACCTCTGTAGCAGTAGACACTGTGGAGCAATTCATTCTCAGAGTTCAGAAGAGAAGCAGTGATATCAGGTCTTGGCATTCTGCTCTCCCCCCTTTTCATGTGCTCCTGCTCCGTTTTTAAGCCCTCACAGACCTCTGTAACCGGAGACACTGTGGAGCAATTCATTCTCAGAGTTCAGAAGAGAAGCAGAGATATCAGGTCTTGGCATTCTGCTCTCCCCCCCTTTTTCTGTGCTCCTTCTCTGTGTTTAAGCCCTCGCAGACCTCTGTAGCTGCAGACACTGTGGAGCAATTCCTTCTCAGTGTTCAGAAGAGAAGCAAAGATATCAGGTCATGGCATTCTGCTCTCCCGTCTTTTCCTGTGCTCCTGCTCCCTTTTTAAGCCCTCACAGACCTCTGTAGCCGCAGACACTGTGGAGCAATTAATTCTCAGAGTTCAGAAGAGAAGCAGTGATATCAGGTCTCAGCATTTTGCTCTCCACCCTTATTCTGTGCTCCTGCTCTGTGTTTAAGCCCTCACAGACCTCTGTAGCCGCATGCACTGTGGAGCAATTCATTCTTAAAGTTCACAAGAGAAGCAGTTTAGTTAGGTCTCTGTTCTCCCACCCCTTCTTCCTGTGCTCCTCCTCTGTGTTTACATAAGGTCCCATTCACACTAGTCTAGCAATTTTTTGCGTGCAAAAAAAACGTGCAAAAACAAAAAAAAAAAACGATGTGGAGCTTGTGGTGCCATTCATTCATTATTGCCCAAGCGTGGAAAGCATACAAAAATGCACAATCATGCGTAGTGCTGAAATTGTGAAATTAATAAAGCTCATAAAGCTACAGTAGCTTACTTGCTGCAATTGTGGTGTGTAGGGCAGTCCAATAAAATGAACGTGCCGTCCTAGTTGAGGGTGAAAATGAAAAACCGCCCATATGCACAGCGCTTGATGTCGTGCCACATTGATGTGAATGGGTCCATAGAAGGTTGGCAGGATGCCAAGTCACTGCTGGGAAGAGGAGCGAAACAGGCTAAGATCAAATGACAGTGCTTCTAGTAAAAAAAAAAATTGAGAACCAATTGCTCTATATTGCTTGTAGCTACAGAGGTCACTTAGACCCTAGTTGCGGAGCGCAGCAGTGCGGAAAAAAAAAAACAACAACCCACATATGCGCAGACCTTGATGTCATGCTACATGGGTGTGAATGGGGCCTTAGAATGCTGGCAGGCTGCCAAGTCACTACTGGGAGGAGGAGCGAAACAGTCTACTGAGATCAAATGAAAGTGCTTCTGGTAAAAAAAAAAAAACTTTGAGGACTAATTGCTCCACATTTCTTGTAGCCACAGAGGTCAGTTACATCTCATTTTAAAGCCCGTTTCCTGCTGGCTAAACATATGCCATCAGCTGAATGTCTGTGCCCCCTGGCCACAATTCTACATTAATCGCTCTTCTTCCAACTTTTTTCTGAAGCAGCACATGCTGGTAATTCTGGATCGAATATAATTTCCAATTATAAATATATCTGTGCTTTTACAGGAGGCACACACAGGTGTTTAGTATACTATTAATTGTTTCTAATGAGCCTGCTCTATCTGCTCTTCCGGCAGGGGAGTACAACCTACGCATTGAGCGCTGTGACCTCTCCGATGATGCACAATACCACTGCCAGGTGGGGAGGTCGGAGGTCAGCCTTGGAATCGTATCTATTACAGCTCTAATAAATGTATTGAGTAAGTGTCGCTGATTGTAAGATGTGATCCTTGTGTATTTCGTGATATATATACAGTATGTACTCTATGTATTTCTTTTTTTATACAACATATATATATAAATATATGTATATATATATATATATATATATATTATATATATAATATACAGTATCTCCCAAAAGTGAGTACACCCCTCACATTTTTGTAAATCTTTTCTTCTATCTTTTCATGTGACAACACTGAAGAAATGACACTTGTCTACAATGTAAAGTAGTGAGTGTACAGCTTGTATAACAGTGTAAATTTGCTGTCCCCTCAAAATAACTCAACACACAGCCATTAATGTCTAAACCGCTGGCAACAAAAGTCAGTACACCCCTAAGAGAAAATCTCCAAATTGGGCCCAATTAGCCATTTTCCCTCCCCCCGGTGTCATGTGACTCGTTAGTGTTACAAGGTCTCAGGTCTGAATGGGGAGCAGGTGTGTTAAATTTGGTGTTATCGCTCTCACTCTCTCATACTGGTCACTGGAAGTTCAACATGGCACCTCATGGCAAAGAACTCTCTGAGGATCTGAAAAAAAGAATTGTTGCTCTACATAAAGATGGCCTAGGCTATAAGAAGCTTGCCAAGACCCTGAAACTGAGCTGCAGCACGGTGGCCAAGACCATACAGCGCTATAACAGGACAGGTTCCACTCAGAACAGGCCTCGCCATGGTCCACCAAAGAAGTTGAGGTCACGTGCTCAGCGTCATATCCAGAGGTTGTCTTTGGGAAATAGACGTATGAGTGCTGCCAGCATTGCTGCAGAGGTTGTAGGGGTGGATGGTCAGCCTGTCAGTGCTCAGACCATACGTCGCACACTGCATCAAATTGGTCTGCATGGCTGTCGTCCCAGAAGGAAGCCTCTTCTAAAGATGATGCACAAGAAAGCCCACAAACAGTTTGCTGAAGACAAGCAGACTAAGGACATGGATTACTGGAACCGTGTCCTGTGGTCTGATGAGACCAAGATAAACGTATTTGGTTCAGATGGTGACAAGCGTGTGTGGGGGCAACCAGGTGAGGAGGACAAAGACAAGTGTGTCTTGTCTACAGTCAAGCATGGTGGTGGGAGTGTCATGGTCTGGGGCTGCATGAGTGCTGCCGGCACTGGGGAGCTACAAATCATTAAGGGGACCATGAATGCCAACATGTACTGTGACATACTGAAGCAGAGCATGATCCCCTCCCTTCAGAGACTGGACCGCAGGGCAGTATTCCAACATGATAACGACCCCAAACACACCTCCAAGACCACCACTGCCTTGCTAAAGAATCTGAGGATAAAGGTGATGGACTGGCCAAGCATGTCTCCAGACCTAAACCCTATTGATCATCTGTGGGACATCGTCAAACGGAAGGTGGAGGAGCGCAAGGTCTCTAACATCCACCAGCTCTGTGATGTCATCATGGAGGAGGGGAAGAGGACTCCAGTGGCAAACTGAGAAGCTCTGGTGACCTCCATGCCCAAGAGGGTTAAGGCAGTGCTGGAAAATAATGGTGGCCACACAAAATATTGACACTTTGGGCCCAATTTGGACATTTTCACTTAGGGGTGTACTCACTTTTGTTGGCAGCGGTTTAGACATTAATGGCTGTGTGTTGAGTGCCCCAGCAGCATAGAGTGGGGGAGCCCTGGCTGTTTGCATAGATGAATGTATGGCATATTCACCCCATTTATAATGTAATGTATGCATATATAACATCGGTGAACAGTGGCAGCTGGTGTTCCATTTTGGGGGGGAGGGCGGCAAACAAACCACCCTCCCCTCTATGTCGCTCGCCCGTCCGCCCACCAGCCCCGCACAGCTTCGGTGGCTTCCCCTGGCGTCTCCTCCTCTCAGGTTCTCCCCTGCTTCTGCTCCTGGCCAATATGGTTGCTTCTCCTCTCAGCCAATCGGGTCTTCAGACCCACTTCCTGATTGTCCGGGAGCAGAAGCAGGAAGACATTAGTGAATATTAATTCACGAATGTCACACAACCAGGTGGGCTTGGGGGCGCAGTGCTCTGCCCCCCCCCCCCCCCTCCTCCCCGACCCCACCCTTTTTTATGCCAAATAGAGCCTCAGACTCTAATCATGTGCTTCAAAAAAGAAAAAAAAAACTCCATTGAAATCCCCTTTTAGAGGTTGCAAATCCTACCATATACCCAGTGAAGTGACTGGCCTCAGGTGATACATAGAGATGAAACAAATCCTCCGACATAAGTTGTAGCTGTTTATCTGCAGTCCTCTCTTCTCTACATTGTTCAGAGTGCAGAATTTATAAAGCTTCTGTGAGAGTTCAGAAAAAGGGGGTGGAGAGCTGAGATTACACTCTGCAGAGCTCAGTGAGAGCTGATTGGAGGGAAGGGACACACCTCCCTTCACACAGCACACCAGTGCCGGCTGGTGCTCAAAATTTTTTTGGGGGGCGCAAACAAACTGAAAAATTTTGAAAAAAACCCCATCAATTGCAGTCTCACTGTGCCCATCAAACGCAGCCACTGTGCCCATCAAATGCTGCCACTGTGCCCATCAAATGCTGCCCCTGTGCCCCATGAAATGCTGCCACTGTGCTCATCAAATGCTGCCCCTGTGCCCCATCAAATGCTGCCCCTGTGCCCCATCAAATGCTGCCACTGTGCCCATCAAATGCTGCCACTGTGCACCATCAAATGCTGCCACCGTGCCCATCAAATGCTGCCACTGTGCCCCGTCAAATGCTTCCACTGTGCCTCATCAAATGCTGCCACTGTGCCCATCCAATGCTGCCACTGTGCCCCATTAAATGCTGCCACTGTGCCCATCAAATGTTGCCACTGTGCCATCAAATGCAGCCACTGTGCCCATCAAATGCTGCCACTGTGCCTATCAAATGCTGCCACTGTGCCATCAAATTCTGCCACTGTGCCCATCGAATGCTACCAATGTGCCATCAAATGCTGCCACTATGCCATCGAATGCCGCCACTGTGACCCCCCCCCCTGCCTGCTCGATGTCTGCCCGGAACTTACGCTGTCTCGGTGGGGCAGCGCATAACAGCGACGAGCGGTATTCTCAATGCATCTCCTCCCGTCCTTTCCTCCTGATAGGCGTCCAATCACAGCGCCTGTCACCTTTACACTATGCAATCTGATTGTACATTGTGTATTTAGTGAGAAAGGTGATCACTGATTGTATCTCATTTAAAAAACGTGCAGCTGGGAGTTGGGTTGGTGGAGGATGCAGGGGGTGTGCTAATGAGGTCAGCTGGTCAACTCCTTCCTGTGTCATGACCTCCAGTCTGATCAGGAAGAAAGACATTACTAATGGAAACGTCTGGAAACATGGATTAGGACACGAAAAGTAAGTGACTGTAGATTTAATAGAAAGCTTTGATATTTTTGCAAAAAAAAGTACATGAATGCTATATTGGTGCATAGGGGAGCTGGAATTTTTGAAAAAAAAAGTGAACCTTTTAAGTTGCTTATTTATGTAAAATATGTTTTTTTATTTTTGTTATATCAGTCTTGGTGTGACCAGGGATGCTTCAATCTTAACCCTTTCATTTCTCTCCCACCAGTCCCCCCGGAAGCGCCGGTATTCAAGGATCACGTGGCGGGCAGCACAGTCACCTGGGTCTATGGAGAGGAGTATCCGGTGGCTTGCAGCACCCAGAATGCCAAACCGGCAGCGGTTTTGACTATTGCCAAAAGTAAGAACGACCCGGACGGGTTTATTTGGCGCCATGTGGCGAAGATAAGATCCTGTCAGCTGCAGAAAGTCAGATAGGGCCCGTCTCTGAACTCCATATTTCTGCACTTTCTTTGCACATTTTGCTAAGGCTAAGCTCGCTTCTGCGCGTTCTGGGAATGCTTACAAAAATGTGTAAAATCCACGCATCGCGATTGAAGTGCCGTCAATTCTTAATGGCACCCCAAATGCGGTCAGCAGATGCGTCAAAACTTGCGGTTAAAAAAAAATGCATGAAGCTGCACCCTCAAAAATGTGCAGGAGCTTCTTTGGTGCATTTCTTGCAGGTAGGGCAGCCTATTCCAGCGAATGGGCGGCCCTTCGCGCATTTCATAGAAACGTACAAAGAAAGCACAAAAATATGTGTTCAGAGGATGCTACGGTGGGGAAAAAAATTATTTGATCCCCTGCCGATTGTGTAAGTTTTGCCCACTTACAAAGAAACGAAGGGTCTATAATTTTTATCAGAGGTGTATTTTATATGATAGAGACAGAATATCAACCAAAAATCCAGAATAAAACACACAATACAAATGTTATAAATTGAGTTGCAGTTCAGTGAGTAAAATAGGTATTTGATCTCCTACCAACCAACAATAATTCTGCCCCCCCACAGACTGGCTACAGTAGGTGCTCATGTGGTACACAGATTAGTCCTGTCAATGTAAGAAGGTTCTCCTAATGACAACTCGTTATGTGTATAAAAGACACCTGTCCACAGAATTGTTTTCTTCCATTCAAACCCCACCATCATGGGGAAGACCAAAGAGCTGTCAAAGGGCGTCAGGGGCAAGATTATAGACCTGCACAAGGCTGGAATGGACTACAAGACCATCAGCAAGACGCTTGGTGAGAAGGAGACAACTGTTGGAACGATTATTTGCAAATGGAGGAGATACAAAATAACCATCAATAACCCTTGGTCTGGAGCTCCATACAAGATCTCACCTCACGGGGAAAGGATGATCATGAGAAAAGTGAGGGATCAGCCCAGAACTACACGGGACGAGCTTGTGAATTATCTCAAGGCAGTTGGGGCCACAATCATCAAACAAACCATTGGTAACACAATACACCGCCATTGGATGGAAATCCTGCAGCGCCCTCAAGATCCCCCTCCTCAAGAGAGCAGATGTAAGGCCCATCTAAAGTTTGCCAATGAACATGTAAATGATTCACAGAAGGATTGGGAGAAAGTGTTGTGGTCAGATGAGACCAAAAGCTCTTTGGCATTAAGTCGGCTCGCCGTGTTTGGAGGAAGACAAATGCTGACTATGACCCCAAGAACACCATCCCTACAGTCACACACGGAGGTGGAAACATGATGATTTGGGGCTGTTTCTCTGCTAAAGGTACAGGAAGACTTTGCCACGTTGAGAGGCCGATGGACGGGGCCATGTATAGTAAAATCTTGGAGGAGAACCTTCTTCCCCCAGCCAGAACACTGAAGATGGGTCATGGATGGGTCTTCCAGCATGACAATGACCCAAAACATACCGCCAAGGCAACAAAGGAGTGGCTCAAGAAGAAGCACATTAAGGACATGGAGTGGCCTAGCCAGTCTCCAGACCTCAACCCTTTAGAAAATTTATGAAGGGAGCTGAAACTTTGAGTTGCCAAGTGACAGCAAAGAAACCTTAAAGGATTTAGAGAAGATCTGTAAAGAAGAGTGGACCAAAATCCCTCCTGAGATGTGTGCAAACCTGATCACCACCTACAAGAAACGTCTGACCTCTGTGATCGCCAACAAGAGATTCTCTACCAAGTACTAAGTCATGTTTTGCTTGGGGATCAAATATTTATTTTCCTCACCGAACTGCAACTCCATTTATAACATTTGTATTATGTGTTTTTTTTCTGGATTTGTGGTTGATATTCTGTCTCTATTATTTTAAATACACCTATGATAACAATTATAGACCCTTCATTTCTTTCTAAGGGGCAAACGTACAAAATCAGCAGGGGATAAAATAACTATTTTCCCCCACTGTATGTTAACGGCACCCCAAACGTGGCCAGCAGACACATGTTTTTTTTTGCGCACCACAAATGCGTCAAAACCCGCAGTTAAAAAATAAAAAAACACAAAGCTCTACGCCCCAAAAAAGGTGCAGGAGCTTCTTTGGCACATTTGTTGCACGTAGGACAGCCCATTCAAGCGAAAGGGCTGCTCTATGCACGTTGCATGAAAATTTAAACAAAAAGCAAAAAGAACGCAAAAATACGCACTGAGCGGACGCTAGCTGGCCATAAATGTGGTGATACAGTGATGAAATCTTCTATTCCATTTTTCTTGAATAAAACAGGAAAGCAATCAAAGCCGTAAATGGCGGCTTCCCAAGATGAGATGGAAAATTGCCCCAATTAAATGCAACAGAAAATGTTGCTTTATAAAAAATAAAAATGTTGTTGTTTTTTTTTCTATTTTTCCCATTTTCATTTCATTTCAATTCGCTCTTTAACTAAACGTTATTGCCGCTGTCAATTTCTTGCCCAGTTTCCACTTTTGCGATCGACCGCATTCTAGCAGCCGGTCAAACTCGCGGGCAGTAGATTGCTTGGTTTCTAGTGATTACCGCAATTCATATTAACGATTCCCGGCGTCTCGAAATTGACCGAAAATTGCCACATGCTTGTTTGAAGAGAGCTAGAGAGTGACTCTAGTGCCACCCAGTGGTGATGAAAGTCTGATGTCTCATGGGCAGGTGGTGTGGAAGTTACCATAGAATCCAGTAACAGTCCCGGCTCTGAAGAAAAGCTGGAGAATACAGAGGTAACAGCCAGGTAAGTGTGTGGGATAAGATGAGGGCTTCAAAGTGAACCTTTCACTAAAGCAAAATATTTTTTCCCTGTTCTGTGAGAAGTAAAGGTTATAACACTTCCTGCTTACCCATAACAAAACTGATTCTATATATATATATATATATATATATATATATATAAAACAGACTCAAAGATAGTTTATTCCCAGCTATGCTATACGGCCAAAGGTTTTGTAGAACCTGACCATCACGCCTACCTATATGGCCAGAGGTATGCGGAGGACCCTCCTCGAAATGATTGAGTCCAGGTGTTTCCAATGAATGATTCCGTTAATACTACACCGTACAAAGACATTGGAGACAATTGTGCTCTTCCAACCTTGTGGTAATCGTATGGTGACCTTCTTCTGCTCCACCATGTCTGTGCCTCTGTGTACAAAGCCAGTTTGATGTGGAGGCACTTGAGTCTCCTGCACAGAGCCCTGACCTTAACCCTACTGAACACCTTTGGGATGAATTGGAATGAGTCAGGTCTTCTGAACCAACATCTTCAAAAAGACATGGTTTGACCAGCTTGGTGTGGAGGCACTCGAGTGTTCTATACTGAGCCCTGACCTCAACCCTACTGAACCTCTTTGTGGATGAATTGTAATGAGTCAGGTCTTCTCAACCAGCATCTTCATAAAGACATGGTTTGACCAGCTTGGTGTGAAGGAACTTGGGTGTCCTGTACAGAGTGCTGACCTTATCCCTGCTGTACACTTTTGTGGTGAATCGGAATGAGTCAGGTCTTCTTCACCAACATCTTCGTAAACAAATACTTGGTTTGACCAGTTTGGTGTTAAAGAACTCGAGTGTCCTGAAAAAAGAGCCCTGACCTTAACCCTACTGAACACCTTTAGGATGAACTGGAATGCTGATTTTAAATCTAGTCTTTCCAAAAATGTGGAGGCTGTTAGAGCCACAAATAGAGGAGAGGGAGAAGCTCCATGATAATGCCCCACATCCCATTCCCATTGGGATGCTGGACCTCCCATTGGGAATGGGATGTCCAACAAGATCATATAGGTGTAATGGCCAGATATCCACAAATTTGTGGTTATACCGTGTATATATACTTTAATGGAGCATAACAGTTAGGGCTAGTTTACACTAGCTTCAAAACATGGCTTCGGACACGCTTTGTTAAAGCTTTCTGAATGCCATTCAAAGCTCCTGTCACTAAATAAAATGGTTAGCTTACAGTCCTGTTTACACCTGCTTTTGCTTGGTGCTTCAATGAGGCTTTGGTGGAGCTTCGATGGGGCTTTGGTGGAGCTTCGATGGGGCTTCGGTGGGGCCTTGGTGAGGCTTCGGTGGGGCTTTGGTGAGGCTTCGTGGGGCTTTGATGAGGCTTCGTTGGGGCTTCAGTGGGGCTTTTAAGCGAGCTTTGCCATAGACTTCTATGGAGGCTTTGAAGACACTTTGAAGCACCACTGAAGCTATATGGGGTATAAATTTTGAAGCAAAGCAAAGCAAAAGCAAGGTGTAAACAGGACTGTAAGCTAACCATTTTATTTAGTGACAGGAGCTTTGACTAGCGTTCAGAGAGCTTTAACAAAGCCTGCCTGAAGCCTTGTTGAACCCGAAACAAATGCAAAAGAGCCCTTAATAAGCTCTGAGCTAGGATTTGATGTTATGCCGCGTACACACGGTCGGACTTTTCGTCTACAAAAGTCAGACAGCCTGTCCGACAGACTTCCGGCAGACTTTCGGCGGACTTTCGACGGACTTGCGGCGGACTTTCTAACGAACAGACTTGCCTACACACGATCACACAAAAGTCCGTCGAATTCTTACGTGATGACGTACACCGGACTAAAATAAGGAAGTTCATAGCCAGTAGCCAATAGGTGCCCTAGCGTGGCTTTTTGTCCGTCGGACTAGCACACAGACGAGCGAATTTCGGGGTCCGTCGTAGTTACGAAGTAAAGATTTGAAGCATGTTTCAAATCTAAAGTACGTCGGATTTGAGGCTAAAAAAGTATGTTGAAAGTCCGGAGAAGCCCACACACGATCGGATTACCAGCCAGCTTTAGTCCGTCAGCGTCCGTTGGACTTTTGTAGACGAAAAGTCCGACCGTGTGTACGCGGCATTAGGGTTACCAGTAGGGTCAACCTTACTGAACACCTTGGGGATGAATTAGAACATTGATTGTGATCCAGGTCTTCTCACCCATCATCAGTACCTGACCTTCACAAATGGGCCCGAATTCCCACAGATACCCTTCAAAATCTTGAGAAGACTTCCCAAAAGAGTGGAGGCTGTTTGAGCCACAAATGGAAGAGAAGGTGCAACGCCTTGTTAATGTCCAACATCCCATTCCCAATGGACGATCTCCCTTTGAGAATGGAATGCCCAGCAAGATCATATAGGTGTAATGGTCACATTTCAACTAATTTTTGGCAGTTAATAAGCTATGCGCTAGGATTTCATGTTAGGGTAACCTTTAGAACTGCCATTTTGTAAAAGTTTTTTTTCTTTTACAGAATTGTTCCGCAGAGCACAGATAACGGAAACCTCCTGGTCTGCTCCGCCACCAATGAAGCTCTTCAGACCCCACTCTCCGTGAGCTTCATAATGAATGTTCTATGTGAGAAAATACTATACTGTACCCACATTTCATCACGGCCCCACTATTCTTGCCAGCATTAATAAGCTAGAACAGTGCAGGATAGATCACAGGAACTAGGTCACCATTGTGCCTAAAGATGGCAGCTGGCTCCTAACTTTTTTTTGGGGCCTCCTTTGTTGCTGTCAATGAAAGCCCCTTGGCTTCTTATGCCTAGATCCTAGATAGGATTGACTGGCTGCTGAATAGGGATGAGCAAGTTAGGAGAGACCTATTTTGCCGCATATTACTGATTAAAGAAGCAGTAACTCTCAGTTTTACTCATTGAGCGGCATAGGATAAATTTGCTTGAAAAAAAAGTCTACTTTTTTTTTTTCTCTTCTTAGAGGGGGTTTTAGGTTTTTTTTTGTTTTTTGTTTTTTTTTTAGATTAGTGCAATTAATTTCATATTGTGCTTTTATTTTTTTTATCATATTTATAGAGAGAGAGAGAGAGAGAGAAAGACTACTTCAGTCTCCTATTGCTTGCCCTACACTTTACTGCATGGCCCCCAGATGTGCACATACAGTATAGACTGACACGTTCATGTTTCATGCACTGGGGTAAGTGTTAAGGTAGACAGGAAGAGTTCGGGCAGAAGACATTCACTACATATGGTGAGCCATACTATGATAGACCTCAGTTTATGTCTTGGCCGGCCACATTCACGGACATGGCGCTGGTTCCTCTACTATATAGTGTAGATGACCCATACAGATTTGAGGTTTTTTTTTACCTATTGTGAGTTTTTCTACTGTGTCTTTCTTGCCACTGACCCTGTGAATCTCTGTAGTTCCCCCTGACACTCCGACCATTGACGGCTACGAGGGACCCACTATAAAGGCAGATGAAAAGCTAGAACTGACCTGCATATCCAGGAGCGGGAACCCACTGGCGACTTTGCAATGGCTAAAGGTTGGCAAATATTTTCTCTGAAACTAATACATTCGTAAATGAAATACGTCAATGTTGTCACTTTGTTGACCAGGAAGAGAGTGTATCTAAAGCCAAGATTTTCTTATGAGTTTTGGATGGATTCATGAGATTCAATCTCCCTGGATGGGGTATGGAGATTCAACCTCCCTGGATGGAGTATGGAGATTCAACCTCCTTGGATGGAGTATGGAGATTCAACGTCCTAATCCCTATTTGTCTTATCCCGCGTACACACGACCGGACTTTTCGGCATCAAATGTCCAACGGAACGAATCCATCGGACAATTCCACCGTGTGTGGGCTTCATTGGACCTTTTCTGTCGAAAAATCTGACGGACCTTAGAAATAGAACAAGTTTCAAATCTTTCCGACGGACTCAATTCCTATCGAACAAACCGTTCGTCTGTATGCTAGTCCGACGGACCAAAAACAACGCAAGGGCAGCTATTGGCTACTGGCTATTGAACTTCCTTTTCTAGTCCGGTCGTACGTCACCACGTTCGAAGCGATCGGACTTTGGTGTGATCGTGTGTAGGCAAGTCCGTTTCGTTGGAACTCCGTCGAAAAGTCCTTCGGTGTTCAGTCCGATGAGAAGTCCGCTCATCTGTACGCGACATTAGTGACCATTGCCACCGAAACAACCGATGTTTGTTAGATGTTTTAGGCATTCCACAGTTCTCACCAGAATAGAAGATGATGGGAAATCTTCCAATGGGGACACCTGTTCCAGTTTCTAAGTGGGGATTTCTCTTTGCTTTGGAGAGATTTCCTCACAACTCTTGTTGGGAAAGGAAGTGAAAAGAATCCTCCCAATAGGACAAAGTCAGCAAACAAAATAGTCTGACAGGGGTTCTAACCCCTTAGCATTCCCCCACAAAATATACTGTGACATCCACCACATTGTGCAGGTTTGTTAGCCAGAAACCCCTGTCCCAGTGTGCCTCTCTGATTTAGCTTCACTTGGCAGGAGTATGAATTTCCGGAATTCAGGGCTAAGCCTGCTAACCGTCATCCCTCTATCCAATGAGAGCACATCAGTGGCCATTAAGTATGTCAGAGATGCTGAGAGTAGGCATCCAGCAGCAGGGATGGCCAGATCTGCGTAGTCGCACTTAGGAAACTGAGATCAGAATATATGTGTTTTAAGCAAGTTTAATAACAGTGAAACAAAACACCAACAAAAAACCAAGCACCAGCAAACAGAATACACAGCAACCATTCAAGGGGCGTTCCACCCACTTTTACAACGTTGTCTTAAAGGAAAGACAACCCCTCCACCACTCGATTTAGGATAATTATTTTTATTCTTTTTCTTACTTACCTTTTATGAAGTGCCTTGAAGTGTACTTCCATCCTAGCTCGGCCACAGCCCAGTGCGTCATGTCCTCTTCTCCCCCACTGCCTTCTGGGACCTGTGTGTGTCCCAGAAGACGACGGGGCCATTCAGGAAGGTTCCACTGCCGGTTTCCCTTAGTTGGAATGGCAGCACCTGCACCCGATCTGATGGACAGATCGGCCTCAGGGGACCGACATTGCGGGCTTCCTGGACAGGCAAGTGTTCTTATTAAAAGTCAGCAGCTACAGTGTTTGTAGCTGCTGACTTTAACAAAAAAAAAATTGCGGCTGGAACACCGCTTTAAGATATAAGTGGACCCAACGAAATGATCAAATACCTGACAAGCAGCCTAACTATAATACAATATATACAAAATGAGGAAGACAGATAAACAAATTAATACCAGAGATGCAAGGAAAAGTCAGAAAGGGGGAACCAAGACTGAGGTCAGGAACAAAGAGAAGCAGGTACAGGGTATAGGTACAAGGCAAGAGCAGGCTCAGGCGGGAATCAGGCTCAGGATCAATTAGCAAGCCGTATCTAGTTAGCAGGCAAAACTCTGAAGTTTACAAGGGATAGTAGAGGAGGGACTAAATACCGTCTCAACAGCCAGCATCAGGTGGAGAATAATTATTGGAATCTCCTGGCTACTGGGAGTCACCCACTGGTGGACACCGGGACTACGGTCTGGAAACCACAGTGCCACCAGCAGGTGATCCAGCTCCTGACAAAGTACTTGCTTATTAGTTAAGCCCAGTTGATGCCAAGGAAAGGAAATAAAATTAAAATAAAGCAAAAAGGCACGTAGCAGAGGGTCAATAAAGATGCTTCCAAAGGACAGAAGGATAGGGGATGGGCAGGCCTTAGATTTAAAGCCCCCAAAGCCAAATCCTTAGTAATAAAGTGAAAACAGAGGTGCACAAAATGCTTTTCTGGCTGATAAAGGTAACAGCAGTTCTCATGGTACCTGATCATAAGCAGGTCTTTATAAATGTACAGCTTTACTTAAAAAGTATGCATTTTTTTTTCCTTTTAAGCTGTAGAACAATGTAAAAAGTGTGTTGAGCAATCCAAAGTGACCAATCAGAATAGTTCTAACTGTTGTGAGGTGATAAAAGGTTGCTCTGGGCTACTTCAAATAGATTTTGTCACCATGTTTCCCTTCTCTCTTCCAGAACGAGGAGGTGGTGAAAACGCGCTGGGAGACCGATTCCAAGAAGAAGTTATCCAAGAGCCAACTGGAACTTAAAATCAAGGCGGAACACAACAATGCTATCATAAGCTGTGAGGCTGTCAATCATGTGACGCCGATGGCCCTCCAGACCAGTATCACTCTCAATGTCGTGTGTAAGTGATCTGCTTCAGAACATGTCTTCCATTGTTTCAACTTTTTCCCCACATTTCAATTCATTCTTGTAGGTTCCAATGGTAGGCATGTTTGTATTCGCATAGTCATAGCAAACCTAACCGGGCCTAAAAATGTCTCTAAGATGACAACAGTGCTGAAGTGTGG
Organism: Lithobates septentrionalis; assembly: GCA_037952835.1. Taxonomy (NCBI): domain Eukaryota; kingdom Metazoa; phylum Chordata; class Amphibia; order Anura; family Ranidae; genus Lithobates; species Lithobates septentrionalis. Next base: position 127,213 of record JBBDGP010000431.1, read on the forward strand.
AACCTTGTGGTGCCTACAAATATTTTTGTATCTTCAAACTGATCCTTGTGTCCCTCTGACACTCCATTGAATTGCAGGTCCTGGATGTACCTGGGGCATTGAGGTCTACCTAAGTCAAGACTAAGCACTATCAATCTAAGAGCTAATGTAAGCCCACCCCTGCTATGAAATAGTCAAATGCTAGAATTGCTAAAATTGTCAAATGCCTGTTGCCCACTAAAGTTCTGGCAATTGAAGGGTGGGCAATGGTCCCAAGAGGGGAAGGGCTTAATCATCACTTAAGCAGAGGTTGAGGCCCCATGTACACTAATGCCCCGTACACACGGTCGGACTTTGTTCGGACATTCCGACAACAAAATCCTAGGATTTTTTCTGACGGATGTTGGCTCAAACTTGTCTTGCATACACACGGTCACACAAAGTTGTCGGAAAATCCGATCGTTCTAAACGCGGTGACGTAAAACACGTACGTCGGGACTATAAACGGGGCAGTGGCCAATAGCTTTCATCCCTTTATTTATTCTGAGCATGCGTGGCACTTTGTCCGTCGGATTTGTGTACACACGATCGGAATTTCCGACAACGGATTTTGTTGTCGGAAAATTTTATATCCTGCTCTCAAACTTTGTGGGTCGGAAAATCAGATGGAAAATGTGTGATGGAGCCTACACACGGTCGGAATTTCCGACAACAAGGTCCTATCACACATTTTCCGTCGGAAAATCCGACCGTGTGTACGGGGCAATAGACCTAGGATCCAAGAGGCTACATAGGGACAAAGACTACTTGAAAACCCCCACACTTTGGAATTTTTGTTAGGAAGAACTGGGGTTATTTTTTCACCCAACAATTCCACTTCAAACTCTCAAGGCAAGGAGGAAAAGTAGCTCCAGTTCTTAGAAAGAACACCCTGATACATAAGGTCTTTGGAAACTTTTGAATATTCTCTTCTCTTAGCCTACTAGTGAACTGGTAAACCCTGGTCCAGAGGACCCCTTATCAGTTTACTATGGAGCAGATTGGCAATGGACTTCCCTCCAGGGACCCTACCATCGGAATGAATGCCAGACACCCAACGAGATCCAATGGCTTTAGAAACACTTAGGGTTATAAGGAGATGTAGCATTCTTCCTTCTTTATTAACTGCTGTCATCATATAGTACTCCCTTATTGGGGTATTGATGTCCCAGGGGACTTAAAGTGGTGTTCCGGACGAAATTATACATTTTAAATAAAAATGCCCCTATAATACACAAGCTTAATGTATTCTAGTAAAGTTAGTCTGTAAACTAAGGTCTGTTTTGTTAGTTTATAGCAGTAGTTTGTTATTTTATAAACTTACAGCAGGCCGTGGCCATCTTAAGTCTGGGCATCTGAAGCCAGACTGTATTTCTTCCTGGATCTCATCCTTGCAGATCTCGCACATGCTCAGTGCAGCACAAGCAGTGTAACAGGTTTCAGGTCAGGTTTCCATAGCAATGGCAGTTTCAGAGGAAGTTGCCGCCCTTTCCCAGAAGGCATTGCAAACAGGAAATGATGCGATGGGCCGCGGCCAGAGAGGAGGAAGTGAAAAATGAATACAGCAGATATACAGGAGGTGCTGAGAAAAAAAATAAAAAAATATCCAATTTGTTTACAGTGCACAGTTTAGTGAGGGATGCTGAAGAGTTGAAAAAGTGGGTGGAACTCCACTTTAAAGCTGAAACATACACATTTGTCCTCTTTTTTTCTCTTTCCCTTGCAGTTCCTCCCGCTAAAGTCACCATTCTGGGCCCCACTAGTGGTGCAGAGAACACAAGCCTGTCACTGTCCTGCTTCACGTCTTCCAGCAACCCCCCCGTCTACATCCGCTGGTGGCTAGGACCGGTGGAGCTGGGAGATACGGTGGTCACCATAACCGATGTGAGTGCTAATCTGCATGTTATTATCCTTTAAAAGTGACATTGCACATGGTAATTGATGTTTACAGAAACCACTAAAACCTACTGTAAACTGTACAGTTAATAGATTACCCTTTCTGAAGTGAGTCAGTAAAAAAAATATCCTGAAGACGTGGTCTTCCTTTATTGTTCTTGTTCAATTTTATGGAGCTCAAAGCTGGTGTGGTGGGTCATGTGACGTTCAGTAGCTCTGCATGATGGGCGCTGATGTCAGCAGAAATGTCTGAAATGTTATTTTTACAAAAGACCATGCTGAAGTCAACACCTCCACTGTTGTTCCTGGTGGCTCCAAGACGAGTGATCTGGAACCAAAGAGCAGCAAAGACCCATTTTACACTCTTGACTCCTTCTATTATGGGTATTTCTATGAACATAGATCCAACTTTATAGTTTTGCCCGCTTTAACAGCAAGATCCACAAAGCGAAAGCACGTTTATTGAACTGTGCCCTTATCTTCTATGAGGTCCCATTGACACAAAGAACGCAGAAGGTCTTGACTTTATGACTTCAGCGTTCTGAGGGACACACTGCCCACCAGTACCGGAAAGAGGTTGTCCAGGGCAAGGATCCAGAATTGCACCCCCCTCCCCCCACGGTTAATACATGCTGTAGAATGGGTGTACTACCCTGCATCCATTTTTGCCCCTTGGCTTCACTGCACCCACAGCAAATGCCCCTCCTGCTCACCCCTTTTCTCAGCCCTGTTGCCCACTTAGTATCCAAAGGAACACCTCCCTTTTGGCTGCTGAGTTGCCCTTTTGGATAGCAGATTCTTCCTGCATGAGATCGGGTTCAGGAATCCTGAAACAAAAATAATTTGCAAAGAATTAAAGGACATCAGGTACATTGTGATAGGTTCACCTAAAAAAGGCAAACTCAAAACGGAATCCAGCATTGGAGGTCTTGTTGTTCCATAAGATCTTGTTCACATGGTGGACCCTTCTATTTTCCTGGAATAAAGATAAATCAGTTTAGCATTGATACATTCAAGGGTTTGTCATTTGTTTGTAGACAGGTGCGGTCTACTTCCTCCACTGCAGGTGGCACTCAACCGCAGTGGCATTGCAGATAGAGGGGAAGTCAAGAGGAACATGGTTCCTCTATAGTTTCCTGTGTCACTGGATGAGCTATGCGATTGGAATGCTGCTACCCCATGTGACTGTGGCAGCCATCTTGGGTCAGGCAGAGTCTATTTAAGACCCTGGCACATGGGCTTGGCACGCATTTCTCCTGTGGGTAGTGTAGGGACAGGTCACCCACCTGTCAGGGACAGTATTAGCGGCAGGGAGAGGTTCCAGACGAGTAGGGAAAAAGCAGGGAAATGCCATCCTTCCTGAAAAGCCTCCCTGTTTAGGTATGGACCGGACAGGCCACATTCCATTCTTCGAGACAGATCCTGTTGATGCACCTGAGACCCACTGCTATACTCTTCACTGTAATATTCTGTGAGTGCACCTGGTCGGGTCGTCTTCCCGCCAGGTAGTTGTGCTTTGTTGAACTTTAACTTCAATACAGTCCTGTTTCTGCAACTGGATTCTTATGCCCCGTACACACGGTCGGATTTTCCGATGGAAAATGTCCGATCGGAGCGTGTAGTCGGAAATTCCGACCGTGTGTGGGCTCCATCGGACATTTTCCATCGGATTTTCCGACACACAAAGTTTAAGAGCAGGCTATAAAATTTTCCGACAACAAAATACGTTGTCGGAAATTCCAATGGTGTGTACACAAATCCGACGGACAAAGTGCCACGCATGCTCAGAATAAATAAAGAGATGAAAGCTATTGGCCACTGCCCCGTTTATAGCCCCGGCGTATGTGTTTTACGTCACTGCGTTTAGAACGATCAGATTTTTCGACAACTTTGTGTGACCGTGTGTATGCAAGACAAGTTTGAGCCAACATCCGTCGGAAAAAATCCTAGGATTTTGTTCTCGGAATGTCCAAACAAAGTCCGACCGTGTGTATGGGGCATTAGTGTTCCACGCTGCACCTCCCCATATGTTTTGAAGGAACTTTGAAGGACCGTCTTGACATTTGCATTGGGTATGGAGTAATGTTAATTTTGGTTTATTGTTTCATTGGACACCTGTTGCTTTATTTTAACTGGACCAACAATATTTAGGTGGCGTTCAAGATTTGTAGAGAAGCAAAGGGGTGAGATAATGGCTCCATTACAGCCTTGAAATCCAAGCTTTTCCCCCAGTTCTCTGGACTTGAAGAAACATCCTTTCCGCCCTGTATTAAAAACATCTTGGGTTTTCTATTTATGGCCAGCTGCACCTGTATCTATGAGCTTAGTCCTTTGATGTAATATTTGTCTGAAGTTTTTTTTTTTTCTAATAAAGGAACCTAATTTTTTTTGCTGTAGTCTGAACATGGCGGGAAGATGACTATGTCCAACATTACCACCGTAGTGCAGAGAGAACATAATGGAATGCAGCTGACATGTGAAGCCTTCAATGAAGCCATTCTTTACACTAAGGCCAATAGTGTTCAGCTAAGTGTGCAATGTGAGTAACGAGTGACCATGAGAACTTTGATTAAATTGACTTATTTAGAATCTTAGGCAGCCCTGTGCCAGTGTATACATCAGTCAGTCATTTATGCTAATCCTATTCACAGTTACAGTATCTCTACAAAAAACTGTACATTGATTTAGATACTTTATTTGACCCTGTATTTATGTTGGCTATAAAATTAAGGCAGTCTATTCAATATTCCAATCGCACACATTCCTGGTAAAATGGCACATAAATAGTGGGCGCTGCAGCGATTACCAGTTGGGTCCTGGAATCATCAGACAAACGTGATCACATGCCTGACGAAGGGGTCCTGCACGGCCCCGAAACATTGCACCTTCTTTGTGATGTAACTTCTTTTCATTAAAAACCTTTTTGGACAACTTTTTGCTGATCCTTGGTGTGCTGGCGAAGATGTACGTTTATAAAATTAAGGCAGGCTATTATTATCTTCTTTATTAGTTAGTTTTTAGTTATTTAGTTAGTTCTTACAGGTTACCAGGACAGGTTACCAGGTTTGGCTTGGTCATTTCTGTGAAGGTTCTCATTTTTCCAGGTCATGGTATATCTAATAGTAGTTAGCCAAATAAACTGGACTTGTTCTGTAATCAGGGGCGTAACTAGAAATAGCAGGGCTCCATAGCAAAATGTTGTATGGGGCCCCCCTGCAAACAGCCCCCCCCCCCCCAGCTGCCCTAGTGTCAATGCAGCGTGACCTGTGCCACATACAGCGTGACCTGTGCCACATACAGCGTGACCTGTGCCCAATACAGCCTGACCTGTGCCCCATACAGCGTGACCTGTGCCCAATACAGCCTGGTCTGCCTGTGCCCCATACAGCCCCACCTATGCAGAGGAAGAGACAAGCCACCTGGATCAGCAGAGAGCGGGATTGCCCGCTGTAATAGCTTTCATTTGAATTTCCTGTCTTCCCGGGGCTCATCGTCACATAGCCCCACCTCTTGGCCCAACGCCTTTGATGACGTCACACGTCCCGCATTGGATCGGCGTTCTGTCTATCAAAGGCACCGGGCCAAAAGGTGGAGCTATGTGACGTGAGCCCCGGGAACACTGGAAGTTCTAATGAAAGCTCTTACATCGGGCAATTCAGCTCTCTGCTGATACGGACAGCTCGCCTCTTCCTTTCCTCTCTCTTCCCCTGGCGGGGAGACTGTGCTGGCGGTGCTCTTATCCTCACTGGGCCCCACTCGGCTGCGGGTCCCATAGCGCCCGCATGGGTCGTTATGGTGGTAGTTACGCCCCTGTCTGTAATGATGAACACATTTTGTAGCTTGCGCAAACCATTTCTTCAGTTGTAATGGGTATCAGAAAAATACCCCAGCATTTATAACCACACGGGGTATTGTCCAAGAACAGAATGGGAGATGTAAAAGTTATGGAACCACCCTGTCCAGGTCACAAAATTCCAGCCCACCCCCCCTTTCCAGATGTGGGGAACTCTGCATAGGTGTTAATTCTTTAATTTAGGGTTGAAGGTGTGAATTGTTGTCAACTCATAGGGGTAGAGATGTAAAACAGCATCATATGTGGAAGACAGATGATATGGAAGTCCCTCACCCCTGTTAAGAGATAGTTGTTCAAGTTCGACATAGATGGCCTCTTTCACCCCTCTTGTGAACCAGTTGTCCTCTCTGTCCAAAATATGCATAGACATTGTAAAGCCATCTTTTTTCCCTGAAACATTTAGAGATATATCTGGAAACCTTGCTGACTTCTTTCTTTATGAACAGTAACTTGTCACTATGGTCTCCTGGCCCTTTAGACCAAATTTTCTCAGCCAGGGTTTCATGGAACCTTAATGTTCCTCCAGAGGTTGCTATGGGTTTCTTGAGCAATGACCATTTATCTTTTTATCTATCTATGTATCTATCTATCTACACCAGGGTTTCTCAACCAGGGTTCCATGGATCCCTATAGTTTCTCCAAAGGTTGCTAGGGTTTCCTTGAGCAACAAGCCCCTTAGATAAGTTTCCACTACTCCATTGATCTTTTTAGCTATCTGTAAGGGGGTATTTCTTCTAAATGACTACAAGTGTGAGGAGCATTCTTCCCACTGACCATCACACTAATGAGTTGTAGATATAGTAATTATTATGTAGGGGTTCGCTGAGACTGGAAATTTTTTATTTCAAGGGTTGAAAAGGTTTAGAAAAGCTGCTTTAGACTGTTTCCCAAATTTATTTTAAAGTTTGACAGTTGAACTTGTGTTTTTCAGATCCTCCCCAGAAAATATGGATAGAGGCTCCTCCCCTCGACATGCGTTTCCGTGCCGGTACCCGTGTCAAGCTAAACTGTTTCTCCAGTGGGGGACATCCAGCACCACGACTCACTTGGCTCAAGGTATTTGCCAGTGAAGGCAGTGAAGATTTTTACCCAAAAACAAGGTGCCCATCCCATATAAGGCGGGGACTTACCCCTATTTCTCAGTTCTGTTGCACAGAGGTATTTTAACAAATTGAGGTTCCTCTGTGAGCTGTAATGAGCATCTCCGTCATTGTAGACTCATCTTGTTACCCCTTGGGGTAGTCCTAGATGGTCCAGTCCTTGCCAAAATATTGCATTAGGTCACAATGACAGCCTACGTTTCATGACCACAGTGATCTTGGAGCCCAAAAAAATAAAACATGGCATTGCCTTCACTTCTTCACGAGGATAGAGACTGAACCATAGATATATAGTGTATGGTTCCATCTTCCAGCTCTATCATCTTATACGCAACTGTATGAAGGTGTCTTACCACACAGCACCTTTCTGTCTTTCTCTTTTATGATGTTATAAATTTGTAATTGCATGCCATAAGTTTGTGTTGTTACTGGCTGGTCATCCTTGAACACCCTATGTCCATATATGCTTGTTTCGTTTCACGTTTCATTTCTTGGGGTGATGACCATTTGGTATATCGGCTAACTGCTATAAGGATCTTTTCGCCACAATTTTTTATTGCTATCCTGAGAATATATGTATAATATAATCTAATATACTTTACAAATACTCCACACTGTCTATATACAGGAAAAGAGGACGGTGACAGATGGGAGACAGGTCACTGCAGGGAAGATTGTCTCTCGAGAGATCATCCTGGAAACTGCTCCAAGTGACAACCAGGCCACATATCGCTGCCAAGCCACAAATGATGGAAAGACCATACTATCTGAAACAACCAAAATTCACGTTCAGTGTAAGTCACAAACCCCAATCATACAGGCATTTCATTCCCACCGTGGCGCTCCAATATATGGCCAACCATTTGTGGACAACTGACCTGACCATCACACCCACACTATGCTGGGAAAAGTATGTGGACCTCCTTCAAAATAATGGAGTTCAAGTGATTCCAGTTAAGGATACTGGTAATGCTACTGCAAACATAGACATCTTAGGCAATTGTGTGTTTCCAACCTTGGGGGAACACTTCGGGGTAGGTCCTTTTCTGTTTCAGCATGACTGTGCCACAGTACTCAACCCAGCTTCACAAAGACATGGTTGGAGGAGTTTGGTGTTGAGAAACCCAAGTAGCCTGCACAAAGCTCTAAACTCAACCCTATTGAAAAGCTTCGGGACGAATTGGAATGATCATTGTAAGCCAGGTCGTTTTGTCCAAAATGAGTACCTGACATCACAAATACTCTTTTGGGTGAATAGACACAAACTTCCACAGGTACAATCTAATGTCTTGTGCAAAACCTTCCCAGTAAAGTGAAGAATGTTATAGTCGCAAGGGGGACTCCATATTAACGTTGATGGTTTTAGAATGGGATGTCTGACAATCCTATGGTTTGATGGTCAGGTGTCCACAAGCAGTTGGAACTTTACCTCAGTATAACTAGTTTACCTTTGGAACCTTGTAATGCTGCTTCAAGCTTGAAGTGTAATGTGCTTCCCCACTGGAACTCTGGAGAAGTGGGGCTAGCATCAGGTTTCATTCATCCAGAAATGCCATGTGTAAAAAGTGTAGGATGCAGCTCACCCAGCCCAATGCTTATGGATGTATGCGATGGCCTCAGCCCACGCTTCTCCATTGGCCACGCCCCTGATAAGTTTTGACCCACCCACTGGGGCTTAGTCATAGAGGTCATGTTAGAGGTCATAGAGGTTGCCCTATCGGGCCAAATGTGTCAGGGGTGTGGCCAGTTAAATATTGCGTCGGCTGAGGCCATGACATGCATCCACATACATTGGGCTGGGTGAAGGGCCTCCTAAACCTTTTATACTTATTTACCTCCCACAAAAAGGGAAATTGCACCTCCAAATATCAGTGATGGAAAATAGGGAGACCTTGTGTCTCTCAAATTTTTAGTCTCAGACACATTATTCTAACAATACTCTAATGTCATGTATGGTGCCTTCATGACATCTTCCTCTTTGTCTCCACATGATCTGGAAAGTGCGTAAGGGTGCTAAACATCTAAAATATGTTTTTGGCAAGTTGCAGGTATATACCAAAAATGTTAACAGACAATTTTGGCCTGGATTCAGGTTGGGTGACCCACATTCAGAGGCACAGTTAAGTCAAAATTGAAAAACCTTGAAATGCAGACAGAAAAGTAAGACTACCACCGGGGCTTCAGTTTTTCCAACAAGGCATTCTATTGTGAGTCATTCTCATTGGGGCATTCATAAAGAAAATTTCAGTGGTATGAAATGGCCATGCACTTCCTGAAGCCATATTACATTTTTGTATCTGTGTAGATTCCCATTTCTCTAGATCATGGTATATCTAGTAATAGTTGGTCACATTCAGGTGGACTCGTTCTGTAATGTTGAAGATGATTTGTAGATCCTCCAAACCGCCGTCTTCGGTTCTAAGGAGTATTAGGAACATACCCCAGAATTTCTATCCACTTAGGTAGCATAGACACCTTCATGGAGTCACCATGGAACATGTCCAGACATATGTTGATTGTCCAAGTCCAGGATGGGAGGTGTAAAAATTGTGGAACTACCCTGTTCTAATTCCATAATCCCAACTTTGGACTCAGGAAGTCTGCATTGGTGTTAATCCTACTTACATGGCTGAAGATGTGAATTGTTGTTGAGGTTGAGATGTTAAAATGGCAATACATCATGTTTTTGTTTTTTTTTTGTGTTTTTTTAGTCCCGCCTATAGATGTGAAAATTATCAATGAGCCCAAGGCATATAAACGGGGCAGTAACATCACTCTGGAGTGCCGAAGTGGCAGCAGCAACCCCGAGTCCAACATAACATGGGTGAAGCAAGGAGTCATGTGAGTTACACTGATCTCCTTTTCAGAAAACTATAGGGGCGTGTTTTATACACATGCCCCATTTTGCCAATGCTGCAAATCACGCCACCCACCACACATTAACCAAACCTCTGTCTGCAGTTTGAAGGGCAAGGACCAGGGGGTGAAAAACGCAGAATTTGGTGGAAAGTCCACCTCCAGCAAAGTCACGCTGAGCTTGTCCTCGGCGGACAATGGAAAACGAGTGGCCTGTGAGGCTTACAGCAATGTCCTGAAGGAAGGCGTCAATACTTTCTACAAGCTCAATGTCCTCTGTAAGTTCCGTTCTGCTTTGTATGTCTCAGACTATTAAAAATGTGAATATTAATTAAGAACATGCCAGCTGTGAAGATGAGGAGAGATAGCCCAACTGCCACATACCTCGCCCAGCCCATGTTAGCAGGTAAAAGCAGCCTCAGCTTGATCCATCCAGGCCATGCTCCTACACGTTTCGTCATGGAATGAAACACTTTGGAGCGTGGTCTGTATTAATGGAGCTCAGGCTGCTTTTACCTGCTAACAACACAGGCCAGGTGAGGTGTGCAACATTTAGGAAATCTCTCCTCATCTGTGCTTACCTGCCAAGTGTAATCCTGTTGAGTCACTTTTCTTGTCTAGACACCATCCTCTGACCATTGACTCTTCTTCACAGTCAAAGCAATACAGCTTGGTCAGGTCTGTGATTGGACAGTGAAGAAGTAGTAGCTCATCAATGAGGTCACCTCTGCGTTCTCTCCTCCAATCAGCAAACTATATTTGTTAGATTCACTATGTGATGCAGTAGAGGCTGATTGGCTCACAGGGAGGCACCTCCCTCTCAGGAGAGCTAATATACAAACAGATTCAGGCAGCTATTCTAGCTGTTTTTAATAATTGCGTTGAAAGTATAACTTTCTTTTTTTTAACTTTTGGATGGAATGGAGAGGGATTATACCCCCTGTCAGGTTTTTTTTGTATTGCCGTCGGTTAACCTGTTAGGGAGATTAACCCTCCCATTTGTCCTGGTGACTGTTGTCACCGAAAGTGAAAGAAAATCCATAAATTTAGGTTGTCGCGAGAACAGGAATAGAGGGGAAATATTCAAGTGGGGACACTGGGTCTCAAGACAGGGATTCCTTCATTTTGGAGGGATTTCCTCTCACTTCCTGTTGTGGCTGTGGGACAGGAAGTGAAGGCAAATCTCCCCAATAGGGACACTAGTTCTGGGAACAGTCAGGGATTGCTTCACTTTGAAGCGATTTGCTCTCACTTCCTCTTGTGGCTGTGGGACAGGACGTGAAGGGAAATCTCCCCAATGAAACAGGATGGGTTATCCCAAACTTGACAGGGGTTATAACAAACTTCCTGTCCCTGGATGGCTACACTCACTCCTCTACTGTATCTATGGAGGGAGTCACGGTTGTCACCCCCCAGGCTGCTCTCCTGGTATGGACTACAAACATGTCCGTATCTCTCCATCTCCATCAAAGGAGGGGCAGGGAAATTGGTATGTACAGCTAGATAGCCAGAAAGGGAGATACTCTGTGCAGCTCACAGAAGTAAAAAGGACACTGAATTCCAGGCAGGATCAACAGGATTTTCTGTATTTACTGAAAATGTTCTTAGCCTAAAAAAAGGAAACCAAACGCAGCCACCACATCTAAGGATTGTAAGCTGCAAAATATGGTTTTCCTCTGCTGAGCAGTGTGGAGGAATATGTGACTTCTATTGTTCTCATTGTTCCAGTTCCTCCAGAGTTCACTGATGATCAGCCGAAGGTTGTCCAGGCTGTGGAGCATGGCGCGGCTCTAATCCCCGTCCTTATCAGGGCCAACCCAGCAGAGGTCAACTACACCTGGACACGCCGGGGGGAGACGCTCAACAGAGGTAAGGCACCCAGGGGTACTCACATCCATAGATTGCAGAATCTTCTATAAACTCCACCGACTATGAGAACCCCGAAGATCAACCCTTCCTGAGATGCCACAACCAAAATAACGACCAATCTTCTTTCTTTCTTTTCATGGAGATGTAGTTGACTCACTTATGCCCCGTACACACGGTCGGATTTTCTGACGGAAAATGTGTGATAGGACCTTGTTGTCGGAAATTCCGACCGTGTGTGGGCTCCATCACACATTTTCCATCGGATTTTCCGACACACAAAGTTTGAGAGCAGGATATAAAATTTTCCCGACAACAAAATCCGGAAATTCCGATCGTGTGTACACAAATCCGACGGACAAAGTGCCACGCATGCTCAGAATAAATAAAGAGATGAAAGCTATTGGCCACTGCCCCGTTTATAGTCCCGACGTACGTGTTTTACGTCACCGCGTTTAGAACGATCGGATTTTCCGACAACTTTGTGTGACCGTGTGTATGCAAGACAAGTTTGAGCCAACATCCGTCGGAAAAAGTCCTAGGATTTTGTTGTCGGAATGTCCGATCAATGTCCGACCGTGTGTACGGGGCATAAGAATCTTCTTGTAATCAATATTTCCTCTGTCTTTCTTTCTCTCTCTCTTTCTTTCTTTCTTTCTTTCTTTCTTTCTTTCTTTCTTTCTTTCTTTCTTTCTTTCTTTTTCTTTTTCACCAAAGACATACATAAACACAAGTATGGATGCACACATCAGTCTGAATGGCTCCTGCAATATATATTTATATATGTGAAACAAAGTTGCATACAAAACATATTTTCTATACATGGCGGATATCCTGCTGACCCGTTCCATTGAAGGGTAGCGCGGTCCTGCCAGGAGCCAGGAGAAGGGCTGACAGTGTACAATAGCTCAGGCAATAGACGGCTGACACCCGCCTGGCCGGCATGAACTCAGTCTGTAATATCCTGAAGAGGAAAATGATCCGGATAACATTTTCCTGGAATCTCCTTTTAAAATTATTTCATGGTGTTCCTTGTTGTTGTTACAGTGAGCTACAGGAGCGCCGGCACAGAAAGTAATGAGTTGCGGGCCCGGCGGGGGCGCCCAAAGTTTGCACAACAGCGAGTAAACAGTTACCTCGCTTTTTGTGTTAAAGTACATAGACTGTTCCATTATTCCTTGTGAATTAAACAAGAGCAGCTCCATTCTTCTACCATGCATTATTTACACGTTCTGAAAACCCTCTTTGTAATACAATCTTATTGCAATGTATAGCCTGGAGGTATTTTTGCTAATGGAGATGAATGAAATGAGCTGATCGCAGTCTGCAGAGAGCGACGGTGACACCTTGAGGATAAAGGGAAGTATTACATGCCATTAAATACAGTGGAAAGAACACACTCAGTCCTCGTATATAGAATACAATGCAGGTCATTTATATGTAAGTTGACCAATGGACATTAGAGGCATATTACCTTCATGTAACATAACCGATAAATGTGCTTGTAAAAGATCCTTTATCTATTTTAATTACAAATTATATTTATACTTCGTAATTGCGATAGATAGATAGATAGATAGATAGATAGATAGATAGATAGATAGATAGATAGATAGATAGATAGATAGATAGATAGATAGATAGATTTTTTTTTATTATTATTATTATAATATTATATATAATTTTTTTTTCTTTTCAAATTATATTTATATATTTCTTTATTTATAAATTATTATTATTATAGATATATATTTTTTTTTTCCCTGAGACTGCCACCTACTGGTCACTGAAAAACACTTTGCTGATATGGTACACAGACAGTACTTTTGTAACAAAGATCAAATTGATTGTAAACGATCCCCTTGTAAAACAACGTATTTAGTTTAAAATATTAAAAAAAAGGCTAAGCATTTTTTGTATAAATCTAATTTCTCTCTTACAGAGGGAGCTTACAGACATCACCTGCGCGGAGCCGGCGCTCTGGAAATTTGGAATGTGAGCCGCGCTGATTCTGGGGACTACTCTGTGACCTGTGCGAATGCAGAGGGCAAAAACAGCACAGTGGTGACCCTAGACGTACATTGTAAGGACCTACCTACTATATGGAGAGCAATGATCCAATAATACTGTGTGTGATCCATTATTACTATGTGTGACCCAATAATACTGTGTGTGATCCATTATTACTATGTGTGATCCAATAATACTATGTGTGACCCATTATTACTGTGTGTGATCCAATAATATTATGTGTGATCCAAAAATTCTATATGGGATCCAATTATTACTATGTGTGACCCATTAATACTATGTGTGATCCAATAATACTTTATGTGATCCATTATTACTATGTGTGACCCATTAATACTATATGTGACCCATTAATACTATGTGTGACCCATTATTACTATGTGTGATCCAAAAATTGTATTTGTGATCCATTATTACTATGTGTGATCCATTAATACTATGTGTCATTATTACTATGTGTGACCCATTAATATTAGGCATGACCGATTAATACTATATGTGACCCATTATTACTATGTGTGACCCACTATTACTATGTATGACCCATTAATACTATGTGTCATTATTACTATGTGTGACCCATTAATATTATGCGTGACCGATTAATACTATGTGTGACCCATTAATACTATGTGTGATCCAATAATACTATATGTGACCCATGAATACTATGTGTGACCCATTAATACTATGTGTGATCCAATAATACTATATGTGACCCATTATTACTATGTGTGACCCATTAATACTATGTGTGATCCAATAATACTATATGTGACCCATTAATACTATGTGTGATCTATTATTACAATGTGTGACCCAATATTACTATGTGTGATCCATTAATACTATATGTGATCCATTTTTACTATGTGTGACCCATTAATACTATATATGACCCATTATTACTATGTGTGATCCAATAATACTATATGTGACCCATTATTACTATGTGTGATCCAATATTACTATGTGTGATCCATTAATACTATATGTGATCCATTTTTTATTAAGTGTGACCCATTAATACTATATGTGACCCATTAATACTATGTGTGATCTATTATTACAATGTGTGACCCATTAATACTATGTGTGACCCATTAATACTATGTGTGACCCATTATAACTATGTGTGACCCATTAATACTATATGTGACCCATTAATACTATGTGTGACCCATTATAACTATGTGTGACCCATTAATACTATATGTGACCCATTAATACTATGTGTGATCTATTATTACAATGTGTGACCCATTAATACTATGTGTGACCCATTATAACTATGTGTGACCCATTAATACTATGTGTGACCCAATATTACTATGTGTGATCTATTGATATATGTGTATCTTTGTTGAATCTTCCAGGGAGTCATATATATCAGGGATCTTCTTCTCTTGTTCTTCATGTTTTAAAGAGGTTTCTCCACCTTAAAATGTTACTTTACGTGAAGGCAGAGTCCAGAGACATTCCCTGGTGCCTTCTCCATCTTTTGGGTGGCCTGACCGGTGCTACAACTAGCGTGGGGGCAACATCTCTCCAGTGGAAGAAAAACAAGAGTTAGATCTTACATTTTAGCTCCTCCATCCCCCAATGCCCCTCAAAAAAAAATCTCTACTGTAAGATTTTAAGGACTTGGGTTCTGTAGGGCTGGATGGTGATATGTTACCATGTTTATATTTGTTCGGTTTGACCAAGGATGTTCTCATAAACTGAGAGACAAGGACTTCTCTTCGGGAACGGCAAGAGCTATCTTGGCTGCCCACTCAGGTCGGTGTTGCTTTCAGCTCCTTTCCAACATCGTGGCCAATTCGCCATTCAGGATCTTTTACTTGGGACTTGGGACAAGTAAATACGTTATACCACTACAATGCTTCACATAGATTTGTATTTATAAAAAAAAAAAAAAATTGATCATGTGAAACTACATGTACATTTGTTCTGTATGAATTGGGGCAAAATCGAATGTTCTTAGGCTATTTTCTCTTCAGGTCATATGTTATTCATTCGTAGAGAATAAAGGAAAACACCACATTATGGCCACTAGATGGCACTGTGATCATCAGCTCCATCTAGTGGCCTAGTGCGGTATTTTCCTGATTCAATTTATGAAGGTAGATCAACCTTGAGAGAATATAGCTGAATAACATTCGATTTTGACTTAATTCGTGCAGAACAAATGTACATGCAGTTTCGCAGGACAATAGCTCTTTCATTTTTTATTTTTTTTAATAAAATCCCCTATAGTGTTTAATTACAGAGAGATCTTCAGTTGCCTCTTGTGGAATAACCTTCTGTTTCCTCCACAGACTCTCCGACTATTCGTAGCCTTGGGGACCCCACAGAGGTGGATTTGGGGGGCCGAGCGGAGATTGTGTGCACAGCTGATGCCAATCCGGCCACAGACGGCATGTTCCAGTGGAGGTGGCTGGTAAGTGACATCTCCCCATTCTTCATTCTATGTAGGCTGCATAGGAGGTGACAGAGCGGGCGGGTGAGAGAGCGGGCGGGATGGGCGGGTCTGGGAATTATTGTTCTGCACCAGCTCTGGAGTAGGTGTTCCCAGAACACCAGGTTATAGGCAATACTAAGATGCAAAGTGAAGTTTCTGGCCAAGAGGTGCGCTTTTCCAGGGGCGTATCTACTGCAAGCAGGGCCGGATTAGCCACAAGGCCACCGAGGCCAGGCCTCGGGGCGGCAGTGGTGTAGGGGCGGCGCCGCTCCTGCAGCGACTTCGCGGCCGCCCCCCCCTTTCGTGCTGCAGTCTATTATGGGCACCAGTGCCCATAGAAAAGATGGCCGCGAGCCGACCACGAAACTGCGCATGCGCCGTTCCGAAGCCGGCCGGGCTCGGGAAAGCTCGTAAGCGCTCGGCCGGGCGGCGCATGCGCAGTAGCGTACTTGCGCCGGGCGGCGCATGCGCAGTAGCGTATTTGCGCCGCCCGGCGCCATTTTTGAAAAAATAGCAAGAGTAGCAAGTAATGTCAGCGGTGCGGCGGCGAGGGAGAAAGATGACATCTCTCATTGCCCGCACCGCTGTTCCGCCCTCCTCCTTCTGGTGGCAGGCAGCATGGCAAGGGACATCCCAATCTGTTGGCAAGTGACATCCCAATCTGTTGGCAAGTGACATCCCAATCTGGTGGCAAGTGACATCCCCATCTGGTGGCAAGTGACATCTCAATCTGGTGGCAAGTGACATCCCCATCTGGTGGCAGGCAGCGTGGCAAGTGACATCCCCATCTGGCGGCAGGCAGCGTGGCAAGTGACATCCCCATCTGGCGGCAGGCAGCGTGGCAAGTGACATCCCCATCTGGCGGCAGGCAGCGTGGCAAATGACATCCCCATCTGGTGGCAGGCAGCGTGGCAAGTGATATCCCCATCTGGTGGCAGGCAGCGTGGCAAGTGACATCCCCATCTGGTGGCAGGCAGCGTGGCAAGTGATATCCCCATCTGGTGGCAGGCAGCGTGGCAAGTGACATCCCCATCTGGTGGCAGGCAGTGTGGCAAGTGACATCCCCATCTGGTGGCAGGCAGCGTGGCAAGTGATATCCCCATCTGGCGGCAGGCAGCGTGGCAAGTGACATCCCCATCTGGTGGCAAGCATGGTGGCAAGTGACATCCCCATCTGGCGGCAGGCAGCGTGGCAAGTGACATCCCCATCTGGTGGCAAGCAGCGTGGCAAGTGACATCCCCATCTGGCGGCAGGCAGCGTGGCAAGTGACATCCCCATCTGGTGGCAGGCAGCGTGGCAAGTGACATCCCCATCTGGCGGCAGGCAGCGTGGCAAGTGACATCCCCATCTGGTGGCAAGCATGGTGGCAAGTGACATCCCCATCTGGCGGCAGGCAGCGTGGCAAGTGACATCCCCATCTGGTGGCAAGCAGCGTGGCAAGTGACATCCCCATCTGGCGGCAGGCAGCGTGGCAAGTGACATCCCCATCTGGTGGCAGGCAGCGTGGCAAGTGACATCCCCATCTGGCGGCAGGCAGCGTGGCAAGTGACATCCCCATCTGGCGGCAGGCAGCGTGGCAAGTGACATCCCCATCTGGTGGCAGGCAGCGTGGCAAGTGACATCCCCATCTGGTGGCAGGCAGCGTGGCAAGTGATATCCCCATCTGGTGGCAGGCATGGTGGCAAGTGACATCCCCATCTGGTGGCAGGCAGCGTGGCAAGTGATATCCCCATCTGGTGGCAGGCATGGTGGCAAGTGACAAGAGATGGTGGCAAGTGACACGCTCAGGGCTCCCAATCATTCTGCATTATGGTGAGTTGAACTATTTCAGTTTATATTACAATGTAATGATAGGAATAATGTGTTTCAATCATCCTGACACCATACCAACCATGGTGCCGGGGATGATTGAAGCACTAACACCAGCCATTGCCTTGAAAATTTGCCTGCGAAAAATCCTTACCCCTCGCGCGCTTACCCTGAAGTATTTTTAGTCTGTACAATTAAAGCCAGTTGTTTTCAGTGTTCTCGTGTATGGAGATATGTTTTTAATTGATCTATTGTAGAAGTCATCGATAAAGGACGTGGTGTGTGTGTGTGTGTGTGGGGGGGGGGGGGGCGGCATTGAAGGACCCGGCCTTGGGGCGGCAAAGGGAGTAAATCCGGGCCTGACTGCAAGGAAAACAAGGCTTTTGCCTTGGGTGGCATTTTACAGGGGGGGCTCGCCGCCACCCTCTAGGCAGAAGGGGCACTAGCGAGGACTGCAGAGAACAGGGGGACGGACTGGGCCTCCAATCTGATGCCCCAAAAAAGGCCGCAACAGACAGTGCCGCTTTACTAACTGTATTAATCCCGGCCGGCCGAGACCCGTAGCTTGCTCCACCTCCACCACTGGCTCTACTGCCCACTTCCTGCTAGGGCCGAGGCGCCTGGCATCTAGTAACCAGTGATGTCACCAGAGGCGTGTCTAGTGAAAATGGCGCCTATAGCAAGCACTGAAACTGCGCCCCTGCCAAAACAAAAAAAAAGACAGCTAACAAAACTACAAGTCAAGCTCTTTAATCAATTAACAAATTATGGATTGGCACTACATAAAGTGCCCAAGTGCCCGATGGGTCAGTCTGCCCCTGCCCATTAAACAGTCTGCATTCAGTGAAAGTTCATGAAGTGTACAAAGTCACTGAAATGTGGACTGTTTAATGAGCTTGTTGTACAAATCACTTCATTACACTTTATTTATGATATCTATTCATTTAATCCATATTGAGCACTATATTTGATTGGCTGCTTCTACTTGGCACACACGCACCATCGCACATGATGATGACTTAAAACTTTTAATGTGCGATTGTGCGTGTGTGCCAGACCCAAGCAGAAGCAAACAGCCAATTATATATAGTGCTCAATATGGATTCAATAAATATGTATAGCCATAGATATCATAAATAATGTGTAATAAAGTAATTTGTGCAACAACAGGTACTACTTTTAGGTAGACTGCGGATGCAACTACAGGAGATGAATACAGGTCCCAGCCTGAACCCATGAGATCTAAGGGGTCACATCCCTAAATCTCAGGGGTTCATGCTGGAACTTGTAGTCCTTCAATTTTGGGGAGGGGTCACATCCTTAGAATGCAGGGGTTCATGCTAAGACAAGGACTGCAAGCATGAACCCCTCAGAGCTGAGGACATGACCCCCCAACTAGTGATGGACTACAAGTCCAAGCATAAGGTGGAGCCTAAAGAGGAAGGGGTGGAGTTTACAGATCTTAAACAGAAAGGGGTGGGGCAAATTTAGATGGGGGGGTCATATCCTTAGATCTCAGGGGTTCATGCTGGGACCCTCCCAAAAGTGAAGGACTGAAAGTCCCGGCATGAACCATCAGGGGCAGCACAGTGGTGTAGTGAGTAGCACTCTCGCCTAGCAGTAAGAAGGGTCGCTGGTTCAAATCCCAACCACGACACTACCTGCCTGGAGTTTGCATGTTCTCCCTGTGCCTACGTGGGTTTCCTCCAGATACTCTGGTTTCCTCCCACACTCCAAAGACATGCTGGTAGGCTAATTGGCTTCTGTCCAAAATTGGCCCTAGTATATGAATGTTAGGGACCTTGGATTATGAGCTCCTTGAGGGTAGGGACCAATGTGAGTGTGCGATATATGTGTGGAGCGCTGCATAAAAACTGACACAGCGCTATATGGGTACCTTAAAAAAAAAAAAAAAACTCGCACACTCGCTCAGGTTGAACTCGATGGACTGGTGTCTTTATTCAACCTTACTAACTATGTAACTATGTATCAGAGCAGAGGATGTGACCCCCCCCCCCAACTAGTGAAGGTCTACAAGTCCAAGCATAAGGTGGAGCTTAAAGAGGAAGGGGTGGAGTTTACAGATGAATGGGGCGGATCTTAGACAGGAAAGGGTGGGGCATCTTTAAATGGGGGTGCCTGATTTTAGTCTTGCCTAGGGCAGCACAAAACTAAAATACACCACTGTGCATTTCCTCATTATATCGCTATATTGTACAGTTTACCCGGAAATACTTTGAAAGAAAATTAGACAGTTGAGTGCCGTCTGTTACCCATTGACAGGGAGATGAAGAACGGGATCTGTCTGGTCTGGAGCGACAAGTTGACGGTCTCATCGGACGTCTGATTATCAGCGAAGCTAAGAGGTCAGATGCCGGACGTTACGAGTGCGCGGTAGATAACGGGGTGCCACCAGCTGTAAGGGCTGACGCTCGACTGATTGTGCGCTGTAAGTACATTTTCATTCTGTTATAATCTGCATGCTTGTTCTGGGCCAGTCACTTTAAAAGTCAGAGGCAGCCAGGAAACTAGCATTTTCAAAAGGAGGTCAGTGATGGTAACCCCCCCCCCCATCATTTTCCCATAATAGTGTTCCTTTACAGTCTTGTCCCTCCCCCAGCCTGTGACTGGACAGTGAAGGGAGAAGCAGCATCTCTCTGCCACCCTGCTCTCTCCTCTTATTAACATGTTCCTTGTTAGCACTACAGCACAACTGATTGGCTCCTTGTGCTGCTTCTCCCTCCCCCAGTCTGGGCTCTGCTGTACAGGGACTTCAATAAGCTGATAGCAGGTCAAATTCAGGTACTTATACTGCCCGAAATGAATACATTTAATCATATAATAATTAACATAGTACTGCATTCATTTGTATCTTTTTTACATCTGCCTGGAGTTCCACTTTTAATGTCCTTCTTCTTGCAGTTAAGCCAGAGATACAGAAGGGGGTGCACCTGAGCAAGGTGGCTGTACCAGGAGATGGGAAGAGCTCTACTGGTCTTGTCTGCAAAGCTGAGGGTATTCCGACCGTCTCATTCAGCTGGGCAAAAAAGGGAGTGACTCTGGATTTCAAGAACCCCAGGTAGCCTTATTGCGATGTGGTATTTTGGGTTGGTTGCTGGTTGAAACTCCAAATTGCCGCTAGGGTTTTCTACCTTCACCATGGATCTAAGGTTCATACCTTCACCTGGGATCCAAGGTCCATACCTTCACCATGGATCCAAGTATACCTTTACCGTGGATCCAAGGTCCATACCTTCACCATGGATCCAAGGTCCATACCTTCACCATGGATCCAAGTATACCTTCACCATGGATCCAAGGTCCATACCTTCACCATGGATGCAAGGTCCATACCTTCACCTTGGATCCAAGGTCCCTACCTTCACCATGGATCCAAGTATACCTTTACCATGGATCCAAGGTCCATAGCTTTACTGTGGATCCAAGGTCCATACCTTCACCATGGATCCAAGGTCCCTACCTTCACCATGGATCCAAGTATACCTTTACCGTGGATCCAAGGTCCATACCTTTACCGTGGATCCAAAGTCCATACCTTCACCATGGATCCAAGGTCCATACCTTCACCATGGATCCAAGGTCCATACCTTCACCATGGATTAAAGGTCCATACCTTCACCTTGGATCCAAGGTCCCTACCTTCACCATGGATCCAAGGTCCCTACCTTCACCATGGATCCAAGTATACCTTTACCATGGATCCAAGGTCCATAGCTTTACCGTGGATCCAAGGTCCATACCTTCACCATGGATCCAAGGTCCCTACCTTCACCATGGATCCAAGTATACCTTTACCGTGAAACTAAGGTCCATACCTTTACTGTGGATCCAAGGTCCATACCTTCACCATGGATCCAAGGTCCATACCTTCACCTTGGATCCAAGGTCCCTACCTTCACCATGGATCCAAGTATACCTTTACCATGGATCCAAGGTCCATAGCTTTACCGTGGATCCAAGGTCCATACCTTCACCATGGATCCAAGTATACCTTTACCGTGGATCCAAGGTCCATACCTTCACCATGGATCCAAGGTCCATACCTTCACCATGGATCCAAGGTCCATATCTTCACCATGGATCCAAGGTCCATATCTTCACCATGGATCCAAGGTCCATACCTTCACTATGGATCCCAGGTCCATACCTTCACCGTACCTTCAAGTTATGGACCCTGGTAAAGGTCCAGACCTTCACCACGGATCCAAGGTCCATACCTTCACCATGGATCCATGGTCCATACCTTCATCATGGATCCAAGCTCCATACCTTCACCATTGATCCAAGTGCCATACCTTCACCATGGATCCAAGGTCCATACCTTCACCATGGATCTACCTCCTTTAAGGAGAAAATACTCTACTGTATATTTTTTTTATCACCAACCTCCATAGCTTTACCGTGGATCCAAGGTCCATACCTTCACCATGGATCCAAGGTCCCTACCTTCACCATGGATCCAAGTATACCTTTACCGTGAAACCAAGGTCCATACCTTTACTGTGGATCCAAGGTCCATACCTTCACCATGGATCCAAGGTCCATACCTTCACCTTGGATCCAAGGTCCCTACCTTCACCATGGATCCAAGTATACCTTTACCATGGATCCAAGGTCCATAGCTTTACCGTGGATCCAAGGTCCATACCTTCACCATGGATCCAAGTATACCTTTACCGTGGATCCAAGGTCCATACCTTCACCATGGATCCAAGGTCCATACCTTCACCATAGATCCAAGGTCCATACCTTCACCATGGATCCAAGGTCCATATCTTCACCATGGATCCAAGGTCCATATCTTCACCATGGATCCAAGGTCCATACCTTCACTATGGATCCCAGGTCCATACCTTCACCGTACCTTCAAGTTATGGACCATGGTAAAGGTCCAGACCTTCACCACGGATCCAAGGTCCATACCTTCACCATGGATCCATGGTCCATACCTTCATCATGGATCCAAGCTCCATACCTTCACCATGGATCTACCTCCTTTAAGGAGAAAATACTCTACTGTATATTTTTTTATCACCAACCTCATTGGCCCAACACTATCTCTCACCTACCAGACTAATAAAATAAATGTGTACAATTGTAATTTCTAGGTACCTGACCATAAAAATAAATAAAATATTGATTTTGGTACGTGTTCTTCAGAGTTACTGACAATGTTGACATTTCAATGAGTATCTTCTGATGGTGGAATGCCCTATTTTATGAATGTGACACTGGTGTCTCTCTTAGGTACTCAGTCCAGACGTTCCATGAGCAATGGGTTCACACCAGCACACTGATTATCGCTAACGTCAGCGCGGTTCATGACTACGCCATCTTTACATGCACAGCGACCAACAGCCTCGGATTGGACACCTTCTCCATCCATCTCGTCAGCACTAGTAAGGCCAACTCTTGACCAAATCCCAAACCAGATGATGCAATAACTTGTTCCTCCATATGATGCATGCAGTGGCGTCTCCAGCTTTCATATTTAGGGGGGCACAGGGGGGGGACAGGGACAAAAATAGGGGGGCAATATAAAATGCAAAGATAGATAGATAGATAGATAGATAGATAGATAGATAGATAGATAGATAGATAGATAGATAGATAGATAGATAGATAGATAGATAGATAGATCGATCGATCTATATTTTATCTATCCTGGGGCCCTTTACTACGATCCCACAACGGGCCCTTTCACATGTTCTGCAGTGAGCTCCCTTCCTACTGTATTGGGGCACCCCCCAGGGTGACAGACAACAAGAGATATTTGTCACCAGCATACCAAGAAAATATAAGGGTCCAAAGCAGTGGGAGAACTATCAGGGTTGCAAAGGTTGTCTTGCCTCCGGGCCCTGGTGTTCTGTCACTGTGGGGTTTCTCAGCCTCCTTTTGCTGTCCTGCCCCTGCTATTGACAGCGCTGGTCTGGCATTTCTTGGAATTTACAGGCTCGTTCTCCTGTCCTAAGGATGGGAGAAATCAGTCTGTTTTTTCAGTAACTGAGAGTCCTGGTGGAGTCCTTCCTGCAACTCGCTCTTCTCCCTGCCAATGAGGATGCAGGGGAAGGAGCAGATCGGGCGGCCGTGGTTGTGTGAGTGCTTGCATTATGCAGTGTCAGCGAGCAGAGGGAGGGGGGAGGAATCACCCAGGAGCTGACTGGGGACGTTCTCCCTCTCAATAGAGACTGTGTTACCCCAGCGGTGGCCCGAGTAAGATGTGGCACATCCGATATGAATACAAACAAAAAGAAATTGTCTTTTTGTAAAAAAAAAAAAAAAAAAAAAAAAAAAAATTTTTTTTTTTGGGGGGGGGGCACATGGTGGGGCCCAGCATAATGTTGGGGGGGTCAGGGCCCCCTCTGGCCCCCCCCTAGGGTCGCCATTGGATGCATGTGTATAATTTATTGCTACATATGATTGCTCTCAGAGAGCTTGTAGCATGTTGGATGGTCTCTATGAAGAATAAAGGGAATGTATAGGCTTTACAATTTGTTTTAAAATCTAGCTCTTCCCTCCTTAGCCTGACTTTTCCTGGCCCACCCTTTTCATTCATTGGATCACGGAGTCTCAGCATCATGTGTGGGTATTATTACCTAGGGTGGGCTGCATGCAAATGCATCCACACCAACTCCTCCAGCCTGACACCCACCTATTGAGGTATCTTGATATTTGTCTAACCCCTCCCAGGAGACAGACCACTGCATGCATCAGAACAGAGGGCTCTTAAAAGAAGTACTGAGTCAGTCCGCTTTATATTTTTCTTTTCCTGTTCTGTTATCCAGGTCGACCAGACCCTCCATCGGATCTGAAAGTCCTCAGTTTCCAACAAAATTCCGTTACTTTGGGGTGGAGTGCCGGTTTTGATGGTGGACTGGAGCAAAAGTTCAGAGTGAGGCGAGTGATGATTTGTTTTTATCTGCAACGGCACTAACATAAAAAAAGAGGACATCCTTTCCTTACACTGTATTTTATATGATGGAGAATGCCACAGGAGGAGGTGGAGCACCCAGGAGTGGGCAGAAACAGACTAACCTAAGGGATGGACAAGAGCAGAGTCAAGAACGCTGACAGGGAAACAGTACCAGGACAGGTTCATCTAGTGCCCAGGGCAAGGATGTGGAACTGTACCTCCTCCCTCACTGTTAATGCATCCTGTAGAATGGGTTTACTGCCCTCTTTCCATTCTCTGCCCCCTTGCTCTGCTGTGCCCAGGGCAGCTTCCCCTCCTGCCCACCCCTTGTTCCGGCCATGCAGAGAAATCTCAATACTGGAGTCCCAAAGACCTATAAGAAGCCAACAGATGACAACTCACCATATTCCATCTGTAAATTTCACTTTGGGGTGGACTAACCCTTTACTTTACTGACATGCCTTTGTGATATCAAACTATATTAAAGGGCGGAGCTGTCCCTGAACTTTTTCTTACCCAATAGAGAGGTCACAGCACAAATGAACCCTACCTCCTTTCATGTAATGGTGCAAAAATGTGTTGTTTTTTTTTCAGGTACCGGTGGAGCGGAGTTGACAGTTACATGTATGTGGACGTTTTCCCACCCCAGTCCTTGGTGTTCACTATTACAGGCCTAAAGGGCAGCACCACCTATAATTTCTCAGTCAACGCCATTAACGTGTTGGGAGACAGCGACTACGCAGATGGAGATGCCGTCATAACGGTCACCACACAAGGTTACCCATGGAAGCTGGATGGGGAAGGGGGGGGGGGGGGCGTTTACAATACGAAAGTCTTTGCTGCTGCTTTCCTTTTCTAGGACAAATTTCTGTACCGACAGTCTGTCAAATTTTGGCTCTCCAAAATTAGTTTTCTATATATATTTATAGGTTGGACTTGATGGACTTGTGTCTTTTTTCAACCTCACCTACTATGTAACTATGTAACTATGTAAAAATTTGATGTCTGAACATTATCCATTCTCAAAAATAACTGTGTGTTTGACAGGTTCTCTTTACTGACCCTGGGCACATTATTGGAAGGCTGGGTAAACATCCACCTTCTAAGCAGTTCCTCTTAGGAGGGAGACCACCATGTGGGAAACCTGATGATTAGCTAGCTATTGCTGTCATAGACAGCAAGGGGTGACCTCAGGCTAAATGGTAGTCTTTACAGGAAAATGTACCCTGTTGGATCGATACTTGATTTTCGACTTTATGACTTTATAAATAAGGGGGAAATGGGGTGTCTTCATGACTTCATACATTGCCACCCAACATGTCATTCTCCTCCTTGGCCACTGAGTCACACCCCCAAGGATGGTACTCTCTCCATACAGATGATTCGTTGGTTGTCCCAAGTTGTCAAAGCCTTCTTCCCCACAGGCAGATCTGCTTGGAAGGTGTTCTTGATTTTTTCTTACCCAATCGCTCAGTTAGCCACTTAATGACCCTGAAACACTGTCACCCACAATATTATGCTCCTCCTTCACCACTGGGTCACACCCCTGAGGTGACATATTCTGCAAGGACTATTGTTTTCAGAAAGGTTTGATGATTAAACTTAGACCTTCAACATAGGGAATGAAATGACTGTCAAGTGTAGACAAGATGTCTGGTCAAATTTTACAGTTACTGGGGCCTGTGTTATTCTCCTTTCAGATGATTTGTTAGATGTCCCAAGTTGTAAAATGTCACTCTTCCCTACAGGTAGATCTGTTTGGAAGGTGTTCTTCTATTTATTTTATTTTTTTTACCCAACTGTTCAGTCTGTCACTTAATGACTTAATGACTATATATCACCACTCACAATTTTATTCTCCTCCTCAATCACTAAGCCACACCCCTGAGGTGACAAATTCTGAGAGAGACTATTATTTTTAAAAAGTTTTGATGACTAAACTTTGACCTTCAACATACAAAATAGAAACGCTATCAAGTGTAGACAAGATTTCTCACCAAATTAACAATTACTGGGGCCTATGTTATTCTCCTAGACCTAAATGATTCATCAGTTGTCTCAACTGTTTCTGTCAAGGCCAGCGGGTGAGTGGCTTCAGGTTAAACGGCGCTCTTTTCAGGAAGATCTGCTTGAAAGGTGTTCCTGTTTTTTTTTTCTTTACCCAACCACTCATTCTGTTACTTAATGACATCACCTCCTACAATTTCCTCTCTGACCACTAGGTCACACCCCTGAGGAGCCGTTTTCTGAAAAGACTATTTTTCTAAAAAGGTTTGGCAGTTAGACTTTAATCGACAATACACAGTATAAAGTGAAACGTTTTTCTGACCAATTTAACAATAAAGAAGGTTTATGTAATTCTCTTTTCAGAGGACCTCCAACTGGAGCCCCCGAAACCAGAGCCAACACCAGCTCCACCACAAGCAGGTGAGGGACCTAGATAGGATCAGCAACCTCATGTGACCCTGAGGTGAAGCATTGACCAGGCTTAATGACTTTTAGGGCCATTGACTTTGAAAATAGAAACTCCTGCCAAACAGCCCTAAAGGAGTTAAAACAGATATATTCGATTTGGTTTACCAGCAAAATAATTTGTAACACACTGATCCTTTGGATTCCTTAACGGAGCCGACAATTATGCAGACCCCGTGCCATTGCTTCCCCTTCTTCATGAACCAACACCGATCGTCCCCAAAATGTCAACATCCAACGTAAGTTTCTGTCTCCATTAAGCCCACTTATCTCTACTTCAGCCCATTAGCTTACAGATTACACAGTACCAGGCTGCTTTCAACTGGCATGCAGGAACTTGGTATAAAGAGGCATTTCAGGAATTCATATTGGCTGGACTAAATTTGTTTCTGACTTAGAGACTGAGAAGTAACCTAAAGCCAATATTTAATTGCCCAAAGCTTTACTTACATTTTTCTTCCATTACCCAGATGCCTTTGCATGGACGCCATATTTGTTTGCTGCAATGGGAGGAGGCGGGGCTCTGCTTATCATATCCAATGCAGGTCTTGTCTGCTGTTTGGTGAGGAGACACAGGATGAGAACAAAAGAAGGTAAACCCCTCAACACGGGTGTCAGAAATGCAGCAGGAAACGCACCTCCTGCAATGTGTATCAGATGCGAGAAATCTGTAAAGGTTACCTCCTCATGGAGATTGAGAGGCACTTGGTCTGGCCGAAGGCCGGGTCCTGAAAGAAGCCCGTGGTGTACGTGCCCCTGTATCACCGTGTCACTGTGAGTAGGGGCACTTTGTGTTTTACTGGCACCTTGGCCACTGCACCACACACACTTTTTTCGCACCTGCCTTTTGGGCTGGGCCTTTTGGCCAGGACCAGAGGAATTTTTATTACTGGCCTCAGGGCCGGCCATTGCACCATAAAAATGGCACCATTGCACTTTCTCCACTTCCCTTTTCCCCACTTTTATGTTGTTTGTTTTGTTTGTCACTTTATGTATTTTTTTTGGTTGTTGGGTTTGTACACGTTTCACATTTGATGAGTAGAGTGTAGGTCCTCGGGCCTGCCCTGAAAAGCCTTGCGAGGGGGTGGACATGGTCTTCTGGCTTAGTTCGCCCTCTCAAATGGCGTCTCCCTTCAGGGGAGCCCCACCTAGTACTTGGGGTGGTCTGTTTCGGCAGACCTCCCAGAGAACGGGTCCGTCTGGTTTTGGACAGATGGACCATGTGAAGTACCCCAGTCCCCGTCTGGAGCCTAACGCCCCGGGGGATCAGCGCAAAGTTCCCTTGTCTTTGGAGGAGGACCCTGTACACTTTTTGTGTCTCACTTTTTGGTGTGCACTTTTTTTTGCAATGGGTGGAGTTCTTTCCCATTAAACACTCTTTTTTTTAAATATATTATGGTCTTATTATTTTGTAAAATTAAATGGCCCTAATGCTAACCATCTTGCCTTGTGTCCTTCACAGGAGATGCTGCAAAGAAAGACGAGAGGTAAGGTCTAGAGTTGTGGCTGAAATCTTTTTTTAAGGTATAACAATATGCACCCGGTGTGTGTGTTCTTGTACTAAGCTCTCTGTGTGAGAGGAATAAGCACAGAATGCACAGGTAGCATGAACTTTCCTCCACCCCTTCATATAATACTGGCTGGCTTCTGTGTCACATCACTGAGGCTCCTATTACTAAGACATATCCCCTTCTCCCCCTGTGCTCATTACTATGTTTCATTCTTAGCATAGAACCCAAAGAGCATTCCAACACTTGATTGGCTGGCCTTGATGTCACTCACTGGTCAGCACCCCTACTACTGAGTGTCTCATACACCATCCTAAGGAAGTGGCCAGTGTAGCCCCAAGAAACGCGTTAATGGAGTTTTTTATTGTGATTGTGTGACCAATAAATATCAACTTTATGAAGATACAGCTTTCTAGTACATCCTTTAAACTTGGACTCTTCTGCTGATATCATTTCCCAAAAATATGTTTGGGGCTTCAAAACTTTTACCCACACTCTATTCACTGGCCTTGGTGTCACTCACTGGTCAACAATACCCAATACTGAGTGTCTCATACACCATCCTGAGGAAGTGGCCAATGTAAAACCACGAAACGCATTGACTGTTTTTTTAATGTGATTGGGTGACCAATAAATATCAATTTTATGATGAAGTAGCTTTCTAGTACATTATTTAAACTTGGGTGCCTCTGCTGACATATTTTGGAGGCTTCAAAATCTCTACCCACACTCTATTGGTTGGTCTTGGTGTCACTCACTGGTCAACAACAGACCCGTTGTTCGGGGGTCTCATACATCATTTTGAGAAAGTGGCCAGTGTAGCCCTACGAAATGCGTTGACTGTGTTTTTTATTGTGATTGGGTGACCAATAAACGTCAACTTTACGAAGAAGCAGCTTTCTAGTACGTTCTTTATACCTGGGCACCTCTGCCAATATAATTTCCCAAAAATATTTTTGGGGCTTCAAAACTTTTACCCACATTCTGTTGGCTGGCCTTGGTGTCACTATTTGGTCAACAATTAATCTCTAGTACTGATCTGTATACTTCCCCCTTCTCCGTCATGCCTATGTTACACCATATCGTTGCTTACCTATCAAATCACTTTAAGAGACAGCCTCCACTGGGAGGAATATGAAGGCTGTCATTGTTGACCTCCTTTTATCAGTTGACTTGATGTCCTACTGATCCAATGGCTTCAATACCTTCTGA
The DNA here is from genome assembly GCA_037952835.1 of Lithobates septentrionalis. Lineage (NCBI taxonomy): Eukaryota > Metazoa > Chordata > Amphibia > Anura > Ranidae > Lithobates > Lithobates septentrionalis. The sequence continues at coordinate 157,229 of JBBDGP010000431.1, forward strand.
GCTTTGGACTAAAGATGCAGATTTGGAGTTCTGATATCACTCAGAATTTATCTGACTTAGACATGATTCAGGTTGATCCAATGGGTTCATTGGGTCATCTTGACTGTATTGGTCCTCATATATTTCTTAGAACTCATTACCATTAATGAAGGTTCCGTTATAACAAATTCTTAGTTGTTGTGTAGCATAATTGTACTGATCCAATGGCTTTAATATCTTCAGATTTATGGACCAAACATGCAGATTTGGAGCTCTGATATCACTTGGCCTTATCTGCAGTGGCTTAGACATGATTGAAGCCAACGGGTCAACTTGAGTGTATTGGCCCTCTTATATTTCTCAGAACTCATTTCCATTAATAAAAGTTCCATTATAACAAATTCTTAATTGTTGTGTAGCAAGCACGTACTGATCCAATGGCTTCAATATCTTCTGAGTTATGGACCAAAGATGCAGATTTGGAGTTTCTGATATCTCTCTGACTTATCTGCAGTGACTTAAACATGATTAAAGCCATCGGGTCAACTTGATTGTATTGGCCCTCATATATTTCACAGAATTCATTTCCATCAATGAAGGTTCCATTATAATGACTTCTTTATTGTTGTGCAGCACGCCCAAAGGTGCCCTCAATGACTACGCAGATGGAGAACTGATTAACACTCATGCCATGAAGACCTTACTGATTGACAGCGGCTCTGAAACCGGGTCTAGCGTATACCAGGTAAGATGGACTGTGAGGGGGAGGGGGAGGGGAAGGGGAGTTTATGGAAGAGTTTACTGACCTGGTCTTCGTGGTCATTTTCAGGACAGCGCATCAGAAACTGGACTCTACTACTACCCTTCACGGGACTACCAGCCATCCCTCTCCCCTCACTATGAGAGCGCTGAGAGAGGGGATCCCCGGCTCCAAGACTGGACAGGTGAGTAAGATTACTAACATGGGTTAACACGGAGTTGACTATTTCTTAAAGCAGGGGTCTTCAAACTTTTGAAATAAAGGGCCAGTTTACTGCCCTTCAAAATTTAGGGGGCCAATACTGTAGCCAGTGGGAGTAGAAAATCCCCTGGCATCGGTGGGAGTAAATATTGCCATAGGCTTGGTGGTCGATGGGAGTAAAAAAAAATTACATAATTGGTGTGAGTGGGAGGAATAGTGCCCCATTGTTGGCGTTAGTGGGCAAATTAGTTCCCCATCTCTGGTGTCATTGGGAGGAATAGTACCACATTGTTGGCTTCTGTGGGAGGTATAGTGCCTCATATCAGTGAAAGTAATAGTGCCCCAAGGGCCAGATGAAGGCAAGCAAAAGGCCACATCCAGTTTTATAGACCTCTGAGCCCTTTCACACTGGGGAGGTGGGGGCGTCGGCGGTACAACAGCGCTATTTTTAGCGCTGCTGTACCGTCGTTCTAGCAGCGGTATTCGGCCGCTAGCGGCGCGGTTTTAACCCCCCGCTGGCGGCCGAAAAAGGGTTAAATCCCTCGTACAGCGCGGCTATAGCCGCGGTATTACAGCGGTATAGCCGCGCTGTCCCATTGATTTCAATGGGCAGGAGCGGGGAAGGAGCGGTGAATACACCGCTCCTTCCCCGCTCCAAAGAAGCGGTTTGCAGGACTTTTTTCACCATCCTGTCACCGCAGCGCTTCAGTGTGAAAGCCCTCGGGCTTTCACACTGAACAAACAGCGGCAGCTGTTTAGGGGCGGTTTTCAGGCGGTATTTTTAGCGCAATACCGCCTGAAAACCGCCCCAGTGTGCAAGGGCTCTTAGAGGGATGCTTTAGATATCAATCGAGTTGCAAACTGCAGTTGTAGATATCAATATCTGCCCCTTCATTTTGCAAGAGAAATTTTGAAGCGGAAGAGAATATTGTGAGTTTCTGGAAGTGTGGAAGAACCACAATAACAACCATAGCATCCAACCAGTTTTGCGATGATGTCACATTTGCCTGTCCTGTCGTTGTTCTAGAGGCTGGATATGAGGATTGGTATGGGGACCCTGATGTCCACGAGTATGAGGAGGTACAAGGGGTTTACCCCCCATCTTCCAGGACAAGATGGCCACCTGGAGTTATGGTTAGTCCCTTGAGCTCAAGCAATTAAACAAACCCACATTGATGTAGGTATGACCACTAATTCTGAGTCTCCTTACTTTTTCACCAAAATCCAACAGGCCAGTCAAAGAAGAGAGGCACCATGGGAAGGGTTCCAGGAGCCAACCAGAATCTATGATGAACCTGACATGGCATCACCTGCAACGTATGAGACACCCTATGGGGAACAGGGACACTTGGTGTGACCTCAGGAGAGTTATTGACAGGATTCTAGCCAACTTGTAAGCCGCATAGGAAAATCTTAGAAAAATAGGGTATAAATATTGAACAAGCCATAGGAACCGCCCATTACGTGTGCATGCCTGATCAATTTGGTGGAAAAGGTAAAAGTCCATACTGGATACAACCCTGGATCTATGAGTCAAACTGGAGTCTCTACAGATAATCCCTGGCCAACCAACCTTCAAGGAGACCTTCATGGAGGAGTTACTCTAACGAGGATACTGATCCAATGGATTCAACGCTTTTTAAATACCGACTTGGAATGAAGACGTGCGTTAGGTATACTGACTTTACAATGGTGTAAGGGGAATGCTGGTTAAAAAAATAAACAGGCATGTTCGGCCAAATCATTCTACATGTTCAAAGAACGGTCACACAGCGGTTGTATCTTTCAACCACCGTCTCATGTCTGTAGCCTTAACTGCCAAAACCACCAATATATAACCAATATATTAGCCCAAATTTTTATAAAAAGTTACTTATCTGACTTTGCAGAAATATGAGATCCCCGTTTCTATGGAGGCTGGAAAAGACTAAGGACTTTATTATACTAGGTGTCCAAAAATGTTCATCTAACATCTGCATTGTTTTGAGGGAACTAAGCAAATATTTTTTTAGCATTTTCTCTTCGAGAATTTATTGACAGTACCTGTAAATGTTATTTAAAGGTGTTATGCCTCTGTTCTCTATTTAATATATAATAAGGTTTTTTTTTTCCTAATTGTTGTTTGTAATATGGCCATCAAAGCCACGCCCACTGACTAATAAAAGGAAAGTCCGGACGGCTGCACACCAAACTGAGATCCAAATGCCTTTATTCGTATAAAACCGCGAGGAACATGAGGAGCACTACATGTACAAGCACGGGAGGCCTACTGACTAAGTTACTGATTTGGAGAGCAGGGGTTTATTATGAATAAAATGTTTTTTCGCAATGTGTAATAAGAGGATGGCAGATTTTTAAACCTCGGATGACCACGTTGTAATGGGAACCATAGACATCAGGGTCCCAGAACGGTGAGAATAAAGTGTATTGTTGGAGTAAGAAAAAACAAAACAAAACAAACAAAAAAAAACCTTAGAGTTTCTTGTCCTTTGTTCATATTCCTTATATGTGGCGGCTGTACCATGTACTTGTATGAGAAAGTCTCCTGTTCTCTTTGTATTGCTTCCTTTATGTGAAATCCCTGGTGCTCCAGCCATTCCCCCCTCTTTCCTATTAAAAACCTATTAAAAACTGATTACACTAAGGAGTTGAACACACCATGGTCAGTTCTCTAGCTATGTTGGGAACTCAGCCTGCTCTTCTCCAAAGATCAGACTTGTCCTGACACGCCCCCCCCCCCCCCCCCCCCCGCTGCACAGCCATTCACTGGGAAGCTCAGTGTGCTGCTGCTTCTCCCCCCCCCCCCAACTCTTATGCAGTTGGGAACAGAGGAAATGTGATCGCTTATCAGAAAGGGAAAAAAAGGTATTTATAATGGGTTTTTTTAGATTTATACAAAAAATGTTTAGCCTTTTTTTTAATATTTTAAACTGAATACGTTGTTTTACAAGGGGATCGTTTACAATCAATTTGATCTTTGTTACAAAAGTACTGTCTGTGTACCATATCAGCAAAGTGTTTTTTCAGTGACCAGCAGGTGGCAGTCTCAAGGAAAAAATAAAATATATATCTATATATATAGATAGATAGATAGATAGATAGATAGATAGATATATATATATATATATATATATATATATATATATATATAAAATAATTTATAAATAAAGAAATATATAAATATAATTTGAAAAGAAAAAAATATATATATAATATTATAATAAAATATATAAATATAAATATATATAGTATATTTTTTTCTTTACAAATTATATTTATATATTTCTTTATTTATAAATGTATAAATTATTATATATATTTATCAATGTACACACACACACACATACAGTGTATATATATATATATATATATATATATATATATATATATATATATATATATATCTACAGTGGCTTGCAAAAGTATTCGGCCCCCTTGAACTTTTCAACCTTTTACCACATTTCAGGCTTCAAACATAAAGATATAAAATTTTTATTTTTTGTGAAGAATCACCAACAAGTGGGACACAATTGTGAAGTGGAACGAAATCTTTTGGATTTTTGAAACTTTTTTAACTAATAAAAAAATGAAAAGTGGGGCGTGCAAAATTATTCGGCCCCCTTGCGTTAATACTTTGTAGAGCCACCTTTTGCTGCGATTACAGCTGCAAGTCGCTTGGGGTATGTCTCTATCAGTTTTGCATATCGAGAGGCTGAAATTCTTGCCCATTCTTCCTTGCAAAACAGCTCGAGCTCAGTGAGGTTGGATGGAGAGTGTTTGTGAACAGCAGTTTTCAGCTCTTTCCACAGATTCTCGATTGGATTCAGGTCTGGACTTTGACTTGGCCATTCTAACACCTGGATACGTTTATTTGTGAACCATTCCTTTGTAGATTTTGCTGTATGTTTGGGATCATTGTCTTGTTGGAAGATAAATCTCCGTCCCAGTTTCAGGTCTTTTGCAGACTCCAACAGGTTTTCATCCAGAATGGTCCTGTATTTGGCTGCATCCATCTTCCCCTCAATTTTAACCATCTTCCCTGTCCCTGCTGAAGAAAAGCAGGCCCAAACCATGATGCTGCCACCACCATGTTTCACGGTGGGGATGGTGTGTTGAGTGTGATGAGCTGTGTTGCTTTTACGCCAAACATATCGTTTTGCATTGTGGCCAAAAAGTTAGATTTTGGTTTCATCGGACCAGAGCACCTTCTTCCACATGTTTGGTGTGTCTCCCAGGTGGCTTGTGGCAAACTTTAGACGAGACTTTTTATGGATATCTTTGAGAAATGGCTTTCTTCTTGCCACTCTTCCATAAAGGCCAGATTTGTGCAGTGTACGACTGATTGTTGTCCTATGGACAGACTCTCCCACCTCAGCTGTAGTTCTCTGCAGTTCATCCAGAGTGATCATGGGCCTCTTGGCTGCATCTCTGATCAGTCTTCTCCTTGTCTGAGCTGAAAGTTTAGAGGGACAGCCAGGTCTTGGTAGATTTGCAGTGGTCTGATACTCCTTCCATTTCAAAATGATCGCTTGCACAGTGCTCCTTGGGATGTTTAAAGCTTGGGAAATCTTTTTGTATCCAAATCCGGCTTTAAACTTCTCCACAACAGTATTACGGACCTGCCTGGTGTGTTCCTTGGTCTTCATGATGCTCTCTGCGCTTTCAACAGAACCCTGAGACTATCACAGAGCAGGTGCATTTATACAGAGACTTGATTACACACAGGTGGATTCTATTTATCACCATCAGTCATTTAGGACAACATTGGATCATTCAGAGATCCTCGCTGAACTTCTGGAGTGAGTTTTCTGCACTGAAAGTAAAGGGGCCGAATAATTTTGCACGCACCACTTTTCAGTTTTTTATTTGCTAAAAAAGTTTAAAATATCCAATAGATTTCGTTCCAATTCACAATTGTGTCCCACTTGTTGGTGATTCTTCACAAAAAATTAAAATTTTATATCTTTATGTTTGAAGCCTGAAATGTGGCAAAAGGTTGAAAAGTTCAAGGGGGCCGAATACTTTCGCAAGCCACTGTAGATATATCTATATCTATCTATCTATCTATCTATCTATCTATCTATCTATCTATCTATCTATCTATCTATCTATCTATCTACTGTATGTGTACATTTATAAATATATATAAATAAATATATATATTTATATAAATATATATAATAATTTATAAATGTATAAATAAAGAAATATATAATAAAATAATAAATATAATTTGTAAAGAAAAAATATACTATATACAGATAGATAGATAGATATATATAGATCTATGTTGCTATTATCTTTATAGATATATATATACTGTTTGTGTGCATGGATGTTTATATATATACATACACTATATGTGTGTGTGTGTACATTCTCCCAATGTTTTATTTCAAAACAATTCAAAACCTAATTTTTAATTGCTAAAATTAAAAAAAACAAAACACACATCTGAATGAAAATAGTCATTGCAATCCAATTTATTTGTTCTGTTAAAATGCTCAAACGTTTTCTTATTTTTGTTAAATTAGTAGAATCAGTAGTAGAGAGTGCCCTCACATTTACACAACAATAAAACAATAAATAAAACACCCGTACAATAAATTAGCAATTGGAAACAAAGATCAAAGTTTAAATAGACATTTAAATAATTAGAAAAATAGGATTTTCTGTGGCATTGGATGTGCACATGGCGGGTTTGGATGTCTATGTAATGCCGCGTACACACGGTCGGACTTTTCGTCTACAAAAGTCCAACGGACGCTGACGGACTAAAGCTGGCTGGTAATCCGATCGTGTGTGGGCTTCTCCGGACTTTCAACATACTTTTTTAGCCTCAAATCCGACGTACTTTAGATTTGAAACATGCTTCAAATCTTTACTTCGTAACTACGACGGACCCCGAAATCCGCTCGTCTGTGTGCTAGTCCGACGGACAAAAAGCCACGCTAGGGCACCTATTGGCTACTGGCTATGAACTTCCTTATTTTAGTCCGGTGTACGTCATCACGTAAGAATTCGACGGACTTTTGTGTGATCGTGTGTAGGCAAGTCTGTTCGTTAGAAAGTCCGCCGCAAGTCCGTCGAAAGTCCGCCGAAAGTCTGCCGGAAGTCTGTCGGACAGGCTGTCTGACTTTTGTAGACGAAAAGTCCGACCGTGTGTACGCGGCATCAGTCTTTCTATTCCCTGATGATAGTAAATAAAGATTAGATACCCTGTTTCCCCGAAAATAAGACCTAGCGTGATTGTCAGTGATGGCTGCAATATAAGCCCTACCCCCCAAAATAAGCCCTAGTTAAAGGCCTTGTAGGTCTTATTTTCAGGGTAGGGCTTATTTTCGGGGAAACAGGGTAGGGCTTATTTGGGGGGTAGGGCTTATATTGCAGCCATCACTGACAATCACGCTAGGTCTTATTTTGGGGGAACAGGGTATGAACAAGAGATCAATATGATGGACGGCTGACATATAGGAAAATCATTCATTCTTAAATTTTGCGCCATATTATTGACCGTTCCTTTTCACGTAGGATGGGATCCATTCAGCAAGTGCTGGCCCAATGGAAGACTTTCTTATTGCAGACCAATATGGTCCAAAATACATGAATCGAACTTCATTTCACAGAAATGATAAAGATTGGAGATGGTCTCCTTATTAAAAAGAAGAAAAAAAACATCTCCAATAAATAGGAGGAAAAGTCTCCTTTCAAAAAGGTCCTTTTCCCCTTTATCGTTCTCGCCCCACAGTTCAGGCCTGGTTCAATGGACTTTGGTCTTCTGTCAACGGCATCAGTTTGAGATCCTTCTGAGATCATTGAGAATTCATTGACTGGTGCATTTGACATGCAGTTGACCTCCTTCTGACCTGCCTTGGACCTGCTTTCAAGGGTGTCTTCCACCTCCACAGATTTCTCTGGAAATGTAAACCCATTTGAAGGGAATAAAAGCCCATTGACCAAGGCCTCAAAATGGTTGGCAAAAACAGTTGGCTATGATATTAACCATTTAATGGTCACCATCGGCATCTTAGATGCCTAGATGGATATTCTTTAAAACTTTCAAGGTTGATTCTAGACATGTGCATTGCCAAAAAAAAAAAAAATGTATTTTTTTCGTTTTCGTTTCATTTGTTTTTTAGTTTTTTTTTCGTTTATCGGATCATTCGTTATGATCGCCATTCGTTATTTTGATAATTCGTAACTTCGGATGCATTCAAATTGGTAACGTTACATTCGTATAGATGCGGTATTCATTTTTTCGATAATTTGTAACTTCAGATAATTCGTATTCGTTACGTTTACTAACAGTTAGCCAAATTTGAAAGGGACTTCCAATGCCTATAATTTAATAGTTTATAACTACTATTATAGTTTTTATTATTATTATTATTATTATTAATAAATAATAATAAATAATAATAATAATACCAAAACTATAATAATGGTTAATAATTTAATTATAGTAGAAAATAAAAAAAACAAAAATTATCTGAATGTTTTTCGTTCTTTTGAATTTTCATTCTTATTTTTTGGATTTTCATTCTTTCTGATTTTCAAATTTTTGTTTTCTTTCAAATTTTCATTTTTTTAGAAAATTTGTTTTGGAAAAAATTAATCAAACAGTCTTTCATTCATTCGGATGCTTCCGAATGAACGAATATGCTGAATTTTGACGAAAAACTAATTCGTAACGAAACAAATTGCACATGTCTAGTTGATTCTCATTTTCCACATTTTTTTTTTTTTTTTTTTTTTTTACATAAATCAGTATATTGCTTATTTAAGCACCAATTTGGTAAAAAAATAAATAAAAATGTTGCTTTTTTTTTTTTTTTAAATATTCTTGTCCAAGAAAATTAGAATTTAAATATAAATGTCACTAGAAAAATCAAGTGCAATTAAAGATAACATTTGCAAATATTGGTAATGTGATAATTTCCCTGAGTATAATAAAAATAAACAGTATAGCAGTATACAGTATACAGTATAATTTTATCTCTAGTTTTCGTAGACCTTGTCTATGTTTTTTTTTTTGCTTGAAAAGGACACTAAAACTTTTTGAAAATTTGCAAATGACAGTAAAGGTGGAAACGTGTTGATAGCATTCTGATAAATGGATAGTTTGTAATGTAATTGTAATAAAAACAATTACATGGATCTAACGGGGTTCTGCTGTTAACCCCCCCCCCCCCAAAAAAAAGTTCCAAAGTCAGATTTGTTAAGCTATACCCCCTTTTGCAGCACAGTATCTGTTAGCTTATTATTTATTATTACATTGTAATTCTTTTAATTTTTTTTTTTTTTTGGGAGGGGGTAGGGGGTAAAAATATATTTAGAATTATAGCTAGCTTATGAATACATTATCTTTACCGGTATTAATTGTAACTTTAAGCCAAATTATTATTTTTTTTAATTGCTTCTCAATCTATGGGTCTGATTATTGCACTTTGGGTTTTCCACTCATTGCTCAAGCTTAGCAGATTATTCAACAAAAGAGAGAAGTGGACATGTGGATGGTTTACCGCACAGATTGAGAAGCTCTGCACTGACATCTTCCTCCTCTTGCCTATGTGGCAGATTTTTTTTTCTTTGCTTGAGTCTCGCGTTAATTATGTGGTATGCTCAACATTGTAAAGTAGGTGCTAATAGTTTCACGGAAACCAGTGTATACACCATGTGTCTGATTGATAGTAGTAATAAATTCTGCCTTGATAACACCATCTATATAAAATACCATGGACTTCAGGCTCCACCAGCTGGAGGTACTATGTTCTTCCACCAGTAGAAGGACATATCTACTATGGGACTAAAAAAAATTAGCCCTGATCTGTGTGGTTCCTATGAGGAAGCTGCTGGATGGCCGCGGGTTGATGAGGTCACGCGTCTCTTTTTCAACAAAAGTTTGATCTGCAATGAAGAAGAGCCACAAAATCACAAGTGTTGTAGAAGAAAGAACATAACGTAAAGTGCTTAGATTAAAACAGGTCCTCTCAAAAATACAAAACTGGAGCACTTTCAAAGTCTACCTGTCAGCTCCTTTATACACTATATTGTCAAACACATTGGGACACCTGCCTTTACACGCACATGAACTTTAATGACATCCCAGTCTTAGTCCGTAGGGTTCAATATTGAGTTGGCCCGCCCTTTGCAGCTATAACAGCTTCAACTCTTCTGGGAAGGCCGTCCACAAGGTTTAGGAGGGTGTCTATGGGGATGTTTGACCATTCTTCCAGAAGAGCATTTGTGAGGTCAGGCACTGATGTTGGACAAGAAGGCCTGTCTCGCAGTCTCCGCTCTATCTAGTCCCAAAGGTGTTCTATCAGGTTGAGGTCAGGACTTTGTGCTGGCCAGTCAAGTTCCTCCACCCCAAACTCACTCATCCATGTCCTTATGAACCTTGCTTTGTGCACTGGGGCACAGTCATGTTGGAACAGGAAGAGGCCATCCCCAAACTGTTCCCACAAAGTAACAGCGCTACCACCTTCTCCACTCCATAGCTTCAGACATGGGTCTCAGACTATGAGGCTTCCAATGCCTCCACAAGACACAATCCACTGGAGAAAAAGTAGACACCTGGATGGGTCAACAAAATGCAGTCTTCCTGTATTAAATCACGTGGATAGATAATCCGTCCAGTGCTTTGAAACGGAAAGTTGCCCAATTGGGCACAGCATTCTCTGGTGGCCATTTTGGGAGAGAGAACCCTTTAAATAAGGTAACCCACATCACTTTGGGGGATTGATTGGTCAGGGATAGGAACCCACTTGTGAAGGACAGTACTTAACATAGGGAGAGGTTCCAGGTGAGCAGGGAAGGTTCAGGGAGCGCTCCCTTAACACTACATTCACTCAAGTGACCGGTATGGGAGTGTGGAGCCGTTCTTCAGGAACATATCTTGTCAAAGGCCGATTATTCAATGAGATGTTGTATTAAGTTCCAAAGACTTGCTTATCAGTTGTACTAAAAAACCTACTCAAGATCAATATTAAATAGCTCCATGCATCATATGCCATGTGCGAAGGATTCCTCTCAAAATGGCTACCCAACTTAGGCCCCACCTAAAAATGCAAACTCTTCCCTTACTGTAGACGTTAACCTTTTAAATTGACTGCTTAGCTGGTGTATGTAAGCCAACCACAGGCTCTACATGAATAGACCACAGACAAGGACAGACTAGGTCAGGGGGCAGTTGCCTCCTGGGCCACTCTGATGCCCTGTGAAAAGGCAGCACAGCTTCCACCGCAGACTTGTCTAAAGGCTTCCTGGTGAAGAGGAGTAAAAAGTCCCCAAATTATCACCGGAGTCCTACCAAGGGCAGAATGAGGACAGAGCACAGGCCGCCCCCTGACATGGATGATGTACACCGTGTCTGAAAAGAGGCCAGCTCTGAGCCCCACTGGAGGCTCTCCTCCCCAGCCAGCTCCGACCAAGCCGCCCTGGCTCCCCCCCTGCAGCCCCTGGCCGTCCCCTGCTTGCCAGGTCAGGAACCCAGAATCGGTGCACCAGGCGCTGTCCAGCCCAACCCACCCAGCGAGCAAAGGGTACCTGGAGTGGAGCTTCAGTCTGAGATGGGGACCGTTAGGAGGCAGGGAAGAGTGGGAGGGGGGGCCGAGTTGATGCACCATGGGCCTCTGGATTGTAACTGCCCCCTGGGCTAAAAGTTGCCAGTCAGCCACAGAGCACTTGTTACAGTATATTCAATAAATGCCTTCCTTCCTTCCTTCCTTCCTTCCTTCCTTCCTTCCTTCCTTCCTTCCTCAGTAAGCCTAGCAGAAGAGTGTCTTCTTTGCCCAAGTCCACTCACAACAATGTACTTACTTGTTCTGATGATTCCCCCGGAGGTACCAGATGAGCCGGTTGGTCATTCTCCAAATTGCGCACACTCGGATCGCCGCCATGGAAGAGCAAGCGCTGGATTAGGTACTCAGTGGAAGGGTTAGGAGGCAACGCAGCAGCCATGTGCAACGCCGTGTTTCCATGAGCCTACAAGTATGGAAAAAGGAGACACAATGCAGTCAGTTGCGGAAGAGACAGACAGGGTTTTATGTAAAGCCAAACCCCACCACACTAGTAGTCTGACTCACCTTCATGTTGATGAACATGGCCAGGTCAATGTGGGGCATCTGAAGGAAGAATTTCACAAGAGGGATGTTCCCGGCCTGGACGGATAGGTGGAGCACCGTTTTGTTGCTTTTAATTTCCTGTTCAAGAACTATATTTAATTTTTAGCTTCACCAGCACCACAAAAGGAGGACCTCCATAGAGGCCCATTATACTTCCAAAGAGAATGTTAAATCACAAAAGTTGCAAGGAAACTGCAAGCAAGTCGCAAGCAAGTTGCGCGACTTTGGGGTCGCAACAGTGTGAACCGAGCCTTTACGGGATCCTTTCACATGTTCTGCATTGACCCCCTTCTTAATGTCTTGGGCCCCCCCATGAAGGTGGAGTGCCAGGGCACGGTTGCAAGTATGACCTTTGTGACCCTGGTAGTTCCACCACTGATAATACACTAATTGCATCTGTGAAACACACCAACAACCGGTAATATTTAGGTAAGCAAAGGTGGAGTGCCAGGGCCCGGTTGCAAGTATGACCTTTGTGGCCCTGGTAGTTCCGCCACTGATAATACGCTAATTGCATCTGTTAAAACACAACAACAACCGGTAATATTTAGGTAATCAAAGGTGGAGTGCCAGGGCCCGGTTGCAAGTATGACCTTTGTGGCCCTGGTAGTTCCGCCACTGATAATACACTAATTGCATCTGTTAAAACACAACAACAACCGGTAATATTTAGGTAAGCAAAGGTGGAGTGCCAGGGCCCGGTTGCAAGTATGACCTTTGTGGCCCTGGTAGTTCCACCACTGATAATACGCTAATTGCATCTGTGAAACACACCAACAACCGGTAATATTTAGGTAAGCAGTGGATTGTACCTGACTGGTTAGGTTGGCCCCCATCTGGAGCAGGAGCTGGACACATAACATGGTTTCTCGGTCTTGCTGCTGGACGATGGAAGTGTTTTGGCTGTTTTTGCTCTTGAAGGCATTATTCTGAGCTATCACAGCACAATGAAGTGGAGTCAGACCTGGAAGAACAGAAAACATACAAAGTTACCTCTAAAATGTCATTACAGGTCAATTTTTTTTTTTTAGGTGGACGGTGGAAGGTTTAGAACCCCTTTTAGTTTTTTTTTTGTTGCTGTTTTTGTCTCTCTACAGCCTGTTCTGGTAATTACACCGCAATAAGAAAGTGTCAGGAGTTGTAACCCTTCCCCAGCCCATCCATACAATGTTATGGCTGGGGTTAAAGTTCACCTCTTGCCATGTTCCTTTTATAGATACCCTATTTCGTCCAACTAAGAAAAGCGAACGATTGCTGGCCGGCCATGGTTTTTAATTTTTTTTTTTTGGGAAGCACATAATTAGAGCCTGAGGCTCTAATTGGCTTCAAAAAAGGATGGTCTTGGGGCGCAGAGCAATGCACCCTAAGCCCATCCATTTGTGTGACAATAGCGAATTAATATTCACTATTGTCTTCCTGATTCGCCTCCTGGCCAATCGGGAAGTGTGGCTTAAGACCCGATTGGCCGGGAGGAGAAGCAATCCGTATTGGCCGCCAAGGAGGAAGCCGCCGAGGAGGAGACGCAGGAAGAAGCTGAAGCTGCCGGCAAACTAGATGGGGTGAGTGCGGGGCTGGTGGGCTTGCCGCCCCCCCAAAAATGGAGCACCAGCCGGCACTGACCAATACCATCCATGCTCTCCATCCTGACAGATCCTCTGCAGCGCTGCCGGGTTCCTCCTCCTCTGTCCCCCTGTCTGCTGTGGGGGGGATCTGCCAGGATGGAGATTGGAGAATGGGTCGATCAATATGTCATGGGAGGACGGGGTGCCAGGACAGAGCACACGGGGGACCATTAGAAAGGACAGGAACCCAGGGGGTAGCAGAAATAAGATGGATGGGGGGGCAGGAAGGGCATATAGAGGAACCAATCCGCCCATTTCTCTCCTGCCGCAGTCGAATGCCTACAGAAGGGAGAGGAGGAGAAGCAGACATTCAGCGGCGGCAGGAGGGAAATGGAAGGATCTGTTTCGCTAAACGTCGTTCCCACCGCCCCTCCTAACCAGCCCACCGGTGTGCCCTATACCCAGTCTGGGCCTGATTAAATAGGACCAGTCAATGGGCAACCACATTTTAGGATTCAATAACATTGCTTGACTCACCATCGTAATTTCTGGCTTCTACGTCAAGGTTCTTCTGATGCGAAAGAGCCAGGAAAACCTAAAACAAAATGTCTATGAAACAGAGGCAATAAAAGAGATTCATTTTCTGTATTAAGCAAAAAACCCGGTTGATCCTGCTGCTCTCTATCTCCCCCTTCTGTCCCCAATTCAGCTAGGGATTTTGCAGCTGTGGTGGCACATGCTCAGTTTTCAGTGAGTTTCTATGCTGAGCATTTCCTCCCTATCACATCTGAGCAGCCCATGTGACTATAGAGACCCACATGTGGGTGTATCATAGACCCACAGCTTATCCAGTGCAGTTTCGGTGCATAGATGATGAAATGCCCAGTCTTCTATATACAGGACCTTGGGAATTCACCACTGAACCTCACCTCAGAACCAGGACAAAGGTGCAAACAGTACCGGTCCCCAATATGCCCAGGAGTGAAAATGCTTGAGAAAAGAGGGTAGGTTTGAAGGACCCTATCTGACATTCACCTGGAACTTAGAAGCTTATGACCACCATATACTCTATATTGGCAAAAGTATTGGGACACCTGCCTTTACACACATATGAACCTTAATCCTAGTCTTGATCTGTAGGGTTCAATATTGAGTTGGCCACCCTTTGCAGCTATAATCGTTTGGTGGAGGGGGGGATTATTTTGTGGGGGTTGTTTTTCAGGGGTTGGGCTTGGCCCCTTAGTTCCAGTGATGGGAACTCTTAAGGTTTCAGCATACACATTTTGGACAATTTCATGTTCCCCGTTTTTTTTGGGAACAGTTTGGAGATGGCCCCTTCCTGTTCCAACATGGCTGCACACCGGTGTACAAAGCATCAGGTTGAGGTCAGGACTCTGTGCAGGCCAGTCAAGTTCCTCCACCCAAAACTCCATCATCCTTGTCTTTATGGACCTTGCTTTGTGCACTGGTGTGCAGTCATGTTGGAACAGGAAGGGGCCATTTCAAAACTGTTCCCACAAAGTTGGGAGCATAACATTGTCCAAAATATCTTGGTATGCTGACACCTTAAAAGTTCCCTTCACTGGAACTAAGGGGCCAAGCCCAACCCCTGAAATACGACCCCCACACCATAATCCCCCCTCCACCAAATGATTTGGACCAGTGCAAAAAGCAAGGTCCATAAAGATATGGTTGAGCGAGTTTGGGGTGGAGGAACTTGACTGGCCTGCATAGGGTCCTGACCTCAATCCTAGGGAACACCTTTGGGATGAATGAGAGCAGAGACTGTGAGCCAGACCTTCTCCTCCAACATCAGTGCCTGACCTCACAAATGCTCTTCTGGAAGAATGGTCAAACATTCCCATAGACACCCTCCTAAACCTTGTGGACGGCCTTCCCAGAAGAGTTGAAGCTGTTATAGCTGCAAAGGGTGGGTCAACCCAATATTGAACCCTACGGGCTTAAGACTGGCCATACATTATACAATTATCTTCTACAACTTTCCTTTAGATTTACCAAAACCATATAATATGAGGTCAAACCTAAACACTTTCAATTTGTATGCAATCAGGCTGGCCCTTGCTCTACATAGTTGAAGGTAAATCTTTTTTTTTTTTTGTAGAACTTGTCTACAGAAGTTCTCCCTTGAACTTACTCTGAGGACCTCAAAAAAGCCGTAGGTTCCAGCGACATGTAGGGCTGTCTGCCCCTTGCAGTCCGCAGCACTGACGTCAGCACCCAGCATGATCAGGTCATAGACGATCTCAGGCTGGTTGGCTGCAACGGCCACCAGGAGCGGAGTCTGGATAGAGGGAAAAATAGAAAAAGTCAAAGGCTACCCCCTCAATTTTTTTTGCACCGAAGAGCGCAAAATCTGGTGCAACCGTTGCTTAGAAACCAATTACCGTATATACTCGAGTATAAGTCGAATTTTTCAGCACATTTTTTTGTGCTGAAAGTGCCCCCCTTGACTTATACTCGAGTCAAGCACTTTTCTGCAGCAAAAAATTTCATTTTCCGAACCAACTTTGGGGCCCCGTATCTCAGGGCCCCTTGGTGCTAGGAACCCCAAATTTGGAGTGCAAACCCAGCGGATACCATAACATATCCAAAGCTGGGGTTCCTAGCACCAAGTGGCCCTGAGATACGGGGCCCCAAATCCGGTTCGGAAAATGTCCTTCTCTGCTGCAGAAAAGTGCTTGACATTTTCTGAACTCATATTTGGGGCCCTGTATCTCGGGGGCCACTTGGTGCTAAAAACCCCACCTTTGGATATGTTATGATACCAGTTCCACTGGGTTTGCACACCAAATTTGGGGTTCTTAACACTAAGTGGCCCCGAGATACTGGGCCCCAAATTCGGTCAACTGTGTCCATCTGCAGCAATGTCATTTCGGGACCCTTTGGGTTCAGCTAGGGGGCATCTAGGAACCCTTAACTACCGAGTTTGAAGTTCAGGGGACCTATGGCTGCAAATGGGCACAGTGAGGCTGCAAATGGGCACAGTGAGGCTGCAGATGGGCACAGTGAGGCTGCAAATGGGCATTGTTGACCCTCTTTTCCACTTACAGTAGCTGTGCATTTCTCACCCTCGTCTTATACTCGGGTCAATAAGTTTTTCCCATTTTTTTGTGGTAAATTAGGGCCTCGACTTATACTCGGAACGACTTATACTCGAGTATATACGGTAGCTTCTAACTTCAGTTTGTTCAATTAAGCTTTGAGAAGACAACCTGGAAGCTGACTGGTTTCTATGATTGGTTGCACCAGGTTTTGTACTCACCAGTTTGAGTAAATCAACTCCATAGAGTGACCGAAAGGTCCACTTGCGGCCCGCTGCCGTCATTATGTTTGAAGTGGAAAACTGTTGGTATGGCAGCAGATAGCGGACGGTCCTCTTTCAGGATAAAAGTGGTCTCTGCAGTGAATTTGCCACAAGATCACTTTTATCGGGGGGCGGGAGAGGGGCCCCCCTCCTTGGTAGCGGCGGAGACGATCAGGTCCTTTCCCGCTCTGAGGCTGGAGGAGGGAATGACGGCTCCATACCATTGGATGACGGAAGGAAAGTCAAACACCACTTCCACCAATGGTCTCAAAGGGGAAATTGTGTTTTATTTTTTGTTTTTTTTTGTGAAAAAAAGACATTTATTTATTTTTTTAATTTATTACATTTTTGTGTAAATATGAGATCTGAGGTCTTTTTGACCCCTCAGATCTCACATTTAAGAGGTCCTGTCGGGCTTTTTTTCTATTACAAGGGATGTTTACATTCCTTGTAATAGGAATAAAAGTGACCCAATTTTTTTTTTTTTTAAAGGAGAGTGTAGAATTAAAAAATAAAAGGTAAAATAAATAAGAAAAAAATAAAAAATAGTTTAAAAGCGCCCCGTCCCGACGAGCTCACGCGCAGAAGCGAGCACACACGTAAGTCGCGCCCGCATATAAAAACGGTGTTCAAACCACACATGTGAGGTATCGCCGCGATCGTTAGAGCGAGAGCAATGATTCTAGCCCTAGACCTCCTCTGTAACTCAAAACTGGTAACCCGTAGAAATTTTTAAACTTCTGAGATTTTTAAGGGGTCAAAGTTTGTCGCCATTCCACGAGCGGGGCGCAATTTTGAAGCGTGGCACATTGGGTATCAATTTACTCGGCATAACATTATCTTTCACAATATATTTTAAAAAATGGGCTTTACTTTACTATTTTTTTTTAATTAAAAAAAGTGTATTTTTTTCCGAGAAAAATTGCGCTTATAAGACCGCTTGCGCAAAAACGGTGTGGCGTAAAGTATTGCAACGGCCGCCATTTTGTTCTCTAGGGTGTCTAAAAAAAATATATAATGTTTGGGGGTTCTAAGTAATTCTCTAGCAAAAAAAAAAACAAAACAGATTTTAACTTGTAAACACCAAATCTGAAAAATAGGGCTCGGTCCTTAACTAAAGCGAAGGGCATTCCATCGTATTTTCAGACATAATTATTGGACTCGTACCTTCCCATTATGCTCCGTCATGTCCAGCTGGCCATACTGCAGGTAGCGCTCAGCTGCAGCGTACGCCAGGCTCCGCATGCCTCTCGCAGCATAGAGGTGCAGGATCCTGTAATCAAGGAAAAGAGAGAAGCAATCAGTAAGACGGGGAAAGGGCAGTGCAAAAGCGCCATGCGAAGACCCAGAGAACGAGCTTCCTCCATGGCTTTAGCCAGGGTCAGATATCCATCGCTTGGACCTCAAGGCTGGGCCAAGGGGTAGGCAGAAAAAGCGTCCGCCTTGGGCACCTCAACACGAGTGGGATTTAAAAGGGGTAGAATGGGGTGGGGTGGGGTTGGGTGGGGGTCACACTTTTTTGACTTGGGTCCTAAGGAACCTTGTCCCAGATCTGCTGAAGCCTGTAGGCACTTCTCTCTAGGCCTGCAGTACCCAATGGTTGATCCAGCTTGGACTATAACCATCTGGGCGCTAGACATGGGCTCTTCATTTCATTCTGAATCGAAATTCAGACACAGTTTTGGTTATTCGGAGATTCAGATCCATCCAAACTTCCCGAAATGATAATAATAACAAATTTAAATGAATCCGAAATAACGGAACAAAAAAATTTGACCGAATTAACACATTATCCCGATTTCGAAATGAATTAGTCAATTAAATTAAATTCGAAATGTGATCTTATTTCTGACTATTGCTGATTTCCTTCAAAAACTGTTTTGCATTCGAATATAGCCGTCTTCTGCATTCAGCATTTCGAACAGAATAGAATAGAATAAAACAATAGAATAAAATATAATATAAAATAAAAGAATAGAAAATATTAGCATAGAAAAAATAGAATAGAATAAATACTGTATAGCCATATTTCCCAAAATTTAAATTTTGAATAAAATAAAAAAGAACATGGTAGTCTTCTGAAATTTGAATTTTGAAAAGAATAGAATGAACTAGAAAAGAAAAGGACAGAAAAGAAAAGGACAGAAAAGAAAAGAATAGAACAGAAAAAAAAATAGACTATAACAGAACTCTAATAGAATAGAATAAAAGAGAAAGAATATACAGTAGCTGTCTTCCAAAATTCAAATTTAAAAAAGAATAAAAAAGAATAGAAAATAAACGAATAGAATAGAAAATAAAGGAATAGAAAGTAGACTACAATAGAACTCTAATATAGTAGAGTAAAATAGAAAGAATATAGCTGTTTTCCAAAATTCAAATTTAAAAAAAGAATAAAAAAGAATAGAAAATAAAAGAATAGTAAAGAATAGAATAGAATAGAATAGAATAGAATAAATACTGTATAGCCATCTTCCGAAATTCGCATTTTGAAAAGAATAGAATAGAAAATAATAGAATAGAATAGAATAAAATAGAATAGAATAGAAAAGAAAAGAACAGAAAAAGAATTGAATAGCATAGAATAATAATAGAACAGAATAAAATAGAAAGAATATAGCTGTCTTCCAAAATTCAAATTAAAAAAGAATAAAAAAGAATAGAAAATAAACAAATAGAATAGAAAATAAAGGAATAGAAAGTAGACTACAATAGAACTCTAATATAATAGAGTAAAATAGAAAGAATATAGCTGTCTTCCAAAATTCAAATTAAAAAAAGAATAAAAAAGAATAGAAAATAAATGAATAGAATAGAAAATAAAGGAATAGAATGGAATGGAATAGAAAGAATATAGTCTTCCGTAATTCAAAGACTGTTTGTATTAGAATTCACATTTCAAACAGAATAGAATAGAGTAAAGCAATAGAATAGAATAGAAAATAAAAGAATTGAATAGAATAGAATAAATACTGTATAGTTATCCTCCGAAATTCGAATTTTGAAAAGAATAGAATAGAAAAGAATAGGATAGAATAGAATAAAATAGAATAGAATAGCAAATAAAAGAATTGTAAAGAATAGAATAGAATAAATACTGTATAGCCATCTTCCGAAGTTCGCATTTTGAAAAGAATATAATAGAAAATAATAGGATAGAATAGAATAAAATAGAATAGAAAATAAAAGAATAGAATAGAAAAGAAAAGAACAGAAAAAAAATTGAATAGCATAGAATATTAATAGAACAAAATAAAATAGAAAGAATATAGCTGTCTTCCAAAATTCTAATTTAAAAAAGAATAAAAAAGAATAGAAAATAAACGAATTGAATAGAATAGAAAATAAAGGAATATAATGGAATGGAATAGAAAGAATATAGCAGTCTTCCGTAATTCAAAGACTGTTTGTATTAGAATTCCCATTTCAAACATAATAGAATAGAGTGAAACAATAGAATAGAATAGAAAATTAAAGAATAGTAAAGAATTGAATAGAATAGACTAGAATAAATACCGTATAGCCATCTTCCAAAATCCAAATTTTGAAAAGAATAGAATAGAAAAGAATAGGATAGAATAGAATAAAATAGAATAGAATATAAAATAAAAGAATAGAACAGAAAAGAAAATAGAAAAAAAAAAGAAAATAAATACTAAATAAATATAGCCATCTTCCGAAATTCGAATTTTGAAAAGAATAGAATAGAATAGAAAAGAATAGGATACAATAGAATAGAATAGAATAGAAAATAAAATAATAGAAAAGAAAAGAACAGAAAATAATTGAATAGCATAGAATATTAATAGAACATAATAAAATAGAAAGACTATAGCTGTCTTCCAAAATTCTAAATTTCAAAAAGAATAGAATAAAACAAGGTGGAGTGGAAGATAAAAGAATAGAATTGAATAGAATAGAAAATAATAGAATAGATTAGAATAGAATATAAAGACTATAGCAGTCTTCCAAAATTCGAGTTTCAAAAAGAACAGAATAGAATAAAACAGAATAGAATAGAAAAAATGGAAAATAAAAGAATACAATAGAAAATAAAGGAAAAGTATATACAAAAATAGAACATAATATAAGGAATAGAATAGAATTGAAAAGAAAGAAAAAATTGAATAGATTAGATTAGTGTAGAATAAAACAGAAATAATTAGGACGTCTTTCGAATAGAATAGAACCAGCTATTCTTCACCATAAATATTTTTGGATTGATTAAATATTTTCAATTCAAATTCCATTCGAATTCAATTTGAATACTTTGAATCCATTGAAAAATGTGAATATGGCTGAAAACGAATGAAACGGAGCGTAGCTAAACGAATTTCACTAGGGGTACAATGAAATGAAATCAGGTTAATTGAATTGTTGTGATTCTGCACACGTCTGCTGAGCACTCACGTGTCTCCATCTCCATCCTGCAGCAGAAGTTGGTCCGGGTTGAGGTTCTGGAGCTGAAGTCTGGCTTTCTCTAGTTCCTGCGGTATTGATTCCGAAACCACACAGCCTGGAACCCGGGCGTAGGCATCTGCTGCCGCAACTGGACACGGGACCGCCGCCGCCAGCCAGGAGGGATCGTGGCCAAAAGCGCTCAAGTAGGAAGCGTGGGCAGAGGAAACAGTCTGGGAAAAAAAATATATATTTAATAATATTTGAAATATTTTTCTAAAGCCCCGTTGAAGTTTGGACTAGAGTAGGGGTCTCCAAACTGCGGCCTGAGGGCCAGATGTGGCTCTTTGCCAGCCTTTCTCTGGCCCTATCGGGCCCAATTCCTCCCACTGATACCAACAATGGGGCACTATATCTTCCACTGATACCAATGATGGGATACTATTCCTCCTACTAATAGGGGGAATACTCCTCCTCTTATTGACCACCAACCCTGGGGCCATATTTATTCTCACTGATGCTGGGCCCATGAAATTTTCTGCCCCTGTCGACCACAATCCGGCCCTCCTAAAGTCTGAAGGGCAATAAAGTGGCCCTTTGTTTGAAAAGTTTGGAGACCCCTGGACTAGGGGGTCCTACTGAATGGTTGCTGCAGGAGGTTGGTGGACTCCACACCTCGTCCTGTTGGCTCACCCCCAAGTCCGGCTCCAGACCCTGAGCTTCAGTCCTCCCTATCTCATCCCATCTGCCATCGTGGCTGTACAGAGCACCAGGTCCATAGAGGTCCTCCATCGGGGGGTAGGTATAGTGGGTGGTCGGTCTTTGGAAGACACGGGGCTCATCTTCTTGCTGGACGGGGCTTTGGTGAAGAAATGGAGACGTACTAACAGCACCTAGAAGAGTGACAAAGCGTCAGCATCAGAAATATCAATTATCATTCAGCCAAATAGTCCATGGATCTTAGCCAATCGGTGATAAGAGAAAGAGAGAGGGAGAGAACAGTCAGGAAAAATACATTATTTTATTATAACAGAAAGAGTGAGAAGGGAGAGTGACCATCAAGCTGAGGTTCCATCTAATTATATTCGATCTTCCCTGGTTCCTCCTTTCCCCCAACAGCAACATGATAATGAACTTAATTGGGTACAGTATCTCACAAAAGTAAGTACACCCCTCACATCTATGTAAATCTTTTCTTCTATCTTTTCATGTGACAACACTGAAGAAATGACACTTTGCTACAATGTAAAGTAGTGAGTGTACAGCTTGTATAACAGTGTAAATTTGCTGTCCCCTCAAAATAACTCAACACACAACCATTAATGTCTAAACCACTGGCAACAAAAGTCAGTACACCCCTAAGTGAAAATGTCCAAATTGGGGGCCCAATTTGCCATTTTCCCTCCCCAGTGTCATGTGACTCGTTCGTGTTACAAGGTCTCAGGTGTGAATGGGGAGCAGGTGTGTTAAATTTGGTGTTATCGCTCTCACTCTCTCATACTGGTCACTGGAAGTTCTACATGGCACCTCATGGCAAAGAACTCTCTGAGGATCTGAAAAAAAGAATTGTTGCTCTACATAAAGATGGCCTAGGCTATAAGAAGATTGCCAAGACCCTGAAACTGAGCTGCAGCACGGTGGCCAAGACCATACAGCGCTATAACAGGACAGGTTCCACTCAGAACAGGCCTCGCCATGGTCCACCAAAGAAGTTGAGGTCACGTGCTCAGCGTCATATCCAGAGGTTGTCTTTGGGAAATAGACGTATGAGTGCTGCCAGCATTGCTGCAGAGGTTGTAGGGGTGGGGGGTCAGCCTGTCAGTGCTCAGACCATACGCCGCACACTGCATCAAATTGGTCTGCATGGCTGTCATCCCAGAAGGAAGCCTCTTCTAAAGATGATGCAACAGGAAAGCCGCAAACAGTTTGCTGAAGACAAGCAGACTAAGGACATGGATTACTGGAACCATGTCCTGTGGTCTGATGAGACCAAGATAAACGTATTTGGTTCAGATGGTGACAAGGGTGTGTGGGGGCAACCAGGTGAGGAGGACAAAGACAAGTGTGTCTTGTCTACAGTCAAGCATGGTGGTGGGAGTGTCATGGTCTGGGGCTGCATGAGTGCTGCCGGCACTGGGGGGCTACAGATCATTGAGGGAACCATGAATGCCAAAATGTACTGTGACCTACTGAAGCAGAGCATGATCCCCTCCCTTCAGAGACTGGACCGCAGGGCAGTATTCCAACATGATAACCACCCCAAACACACCTCCAAGACCACCACTGCCTTCCTAAAGAAGCTGAGGGTAAAGGTGATGGACTGGCCAAGCATGTCTCCAGACCTGAACCCTATTGATCATCTGTGGGACATCCTCAAATGGAAGGTGGAGGAGCGCAAGGTCTCTAACATCCACCAGCTCCGTGATGTCATCATGGAGGAGGGGAAGAGGACTCCAGTGACAACCTGTGAAGCTCTGATGACCTCCATGCCCAAGAGGGTTAAGGCAGTGCTGGAAAATATTGGTGGCCACACAAAATATTGACACTTTGGGCCCAATTTGGACATTTTCCCTTAGGGGTGTACTGACTTTTGTTGCCAGCGGTTTAAACATTAATGGCTGTGTGTTGAGTTATTTTGAGGGGACAGCAAATTTACACTGTTATACAAGCTGTACACTCACTACTTTACATTGTAGCAAAGTGTCATTTCTTCAGTGTTGTCACATGAAAAGATAGAAGAAAAGATTTACAAAAATGTGAGGGGTGTACTTACTTTTGTGAGATACTGTATCTTTCCATTTACATTACATATATATTTGTATATACAGTCACCGGACACTTTATTAGGTCCTCCTTGCTAGTACCGGGTTGGACTTCCCTTTTGCCTTCATTCTTGGTGGAATAGATACAACAAGGTGTTGGAAACGTTCCTCGGAGATTTTGCTCCATAGTGACCTGATAACATCACCCAGTTGCTGCAGATTTGTCAGCTGCACATCCATGACGCCAATCTCCTGTTCCACCACATCCCAAAGGTGCTCTATTGGATGAGATGTGGTGAGTGTGGAGGCCATTGGAGGACAGGGACCTCATTGTCCAGTGGTGAGATGATTGGAGCTTTGTGACATGGTGCATTATCCTGCTGGAAGGAGCCATCAGAAGATGGGGACACTGTAGTCATAAAGGGATGGACATGGTCAGCAACAATACTCAGGGAGGCCGTGGTGTTAAAGCGATGCCCAATTGGTACTAAGGAGCCCAAAGTGTGCCAAGAAAATATCCCCCCACCATTACACCCCCACCACCAGCCTGAACCGGTGATATCCCATCCCCCCACCATTACACCCCCCACCACCAGCCTGAACCGGTGATACAAGGCAGGATGGATCCATGCGCCAAATTCTGACCCCACCATCTGAATGTCGCAGCTAAAATCCAGACTCATCAGACCCGGCAACGTTTTTCCAATCTTCTATTGTCCAATTTTGGTGATCTGTGCCAATTGTAGCCTCAGTTTCCTGTTCTTAGCTGACAGGAGTGGCACCCGGTGTGGTCTTCTCCTGCTGTAGCCCATCTGCTTCAAGGTTGGATGTGTTGTGTGTTCAGAGATGGTATTCTGCATACCTTGGGTGTAACGAGAGGTTATTTGAGTTACTGTTGCCGTTCTATCATCTGGAACCAGTCTGCACATTCTTCTCTGACACCAACAAGGCATTTTCCTCCACACAACTGCCGCTCACTGGATATTTTCTCTTTTTCCCACCATTCTCTGTAAACCCGAGAGATGGTTGTGTGTGAAAATCCCAGAAATACTCAGACCAGCCCCATTCTGATGCTCAGTTTGAACTTCAGCAAGTCGTCTTCACCATTTTCAGATGCCTAAATGTATTGAGTTGCTGCCATGTGATTGGCTGATTAGCAATTTGTGTTACCAAGGCGTACCTAAAAAAAGTGGCCAGTGAGTGTAAATATATATCTATACAGGGATTTTTTTCTCAGAGAATAGGGGCAGGTACTACCCTCTTTTGAGTCTATCCTTGTCTCCACCCCTTACCCACCTCCAAGCACTGTTCCTGGGTTCCACCTTCTAATCACCCCCCAGTACCGCCCCCTTTTTGCGCATACAGAACCAAGTATGATTTTGTGGTGCTACATAATTTGTATGGAACTTGTTCATGATAACAAAAAAAGTAGTAAAATACGTCCCCTTCAGCCAGAAACAATAGACCCACCAAGCAATAATAGATCCCCCCCCAGCAACAATAGATCATCCCCAGCAACAATGGACCCTCCCTGCAACAAAAGATACCCCCAGCAACAGTAAATCCTCCCCAGCATCAATACCTACCCCCAGAAACAATAGATCCTCTTAGAAACAATAAACCCACCCCAGCATCAATACCCCCCCCCCCCCAACAACAACATACCCACTGAAAATACCAGATTCCCAGCAACAATCAACCCCCCCAACAATAAAGCCTCCCCAGCAACAATAGATACACTAGCAACAATAAACTCTCCCCAGAATCTATAAGCCCCCCCCCCCCCAGAAACAATGGATCCTCCCAGCAACAATGAATCCACCCCAGCATCAATAACCCCCCCAACAACATACCCACCGAAAAATACCAGATTCCCAGCACCAATCAACCCCCCCCCCCCCCCTCCAACAACAATAAAGCCTCCCCAGCAGCAATAGACCCTTTTCCTGCAACAATTGATACACCAGCAACAAAAAACTCTCCCCAGAATATATAACTGCCCCACCCCCCCAGAAACAGTGGATTCTCCCAGCAACAATAAATCCACCCCAGCATCAATAAACCCCCCCCAACAACATAACCACCGAAAAATACCAGATTCCCAGCAACAATTGCCCCCCTGAACAACAATAAAGCCTCCTCAGCAACATTAGACACTTCCTGCAACAATACATACCCCAGCAACAATAAAATCTCCCCAGAATCAATACCCCCCCCCCCCAGAAACAATGGAGCCTCCCCAGCAACAATATACTCTTTCTGCAACAACTGATACACCAGCAACAATAAACTCCCCCCAGAATAAATAACCCCCCCAGATACAATGGATCCTCCCAGCTCCACCCCAGCATTAATAACCCCCCCAACATACCCACCGGAAATACCAGATTCCCAGCAACAATTGCCCCCCCCCCCCAACAACAATAAAGCCTCCCCAGCAACAATAGACACTTCCTGCAACAATAGATACACCAGCAACAATAAACTCTCTCCAGCATCAATAACCCCCACAATCAATAGATCCCCCCCCAGCAACAATAATTTCACCCCATCATCAAAAAATCCCCCCCTAAGAATAGATCCTCCCAGCAACAATGAATCCACTCTAGCGACAATAGCCCCCCCCCCCCCCCCACTAACACCAATAGATCTCCCGGCAACCAGCAACAACTGACCCCCCCGGCCCCCAGCAACAATAGCCCTTCCCCTCCCCCCACAAAAATAGACCCGCCCAGCTACAATAGATCTTCACCAGCAACAGTAGATTCTCCAGCAGCCAGCAGCAATAAGCCTTCCAACACACCCCAGCATCCCTTGCCATTACATTCATTCAGTGATGGAGGTGGCAAAACTGCATTTCCCCCCACGTTCCTGCTAAAAAAAAAAAAAAAAAAGCCCTGTACCCATATAATGAGAGAGAGAGAGAGAGAGAGATATCAGAAAGGAAGAGCAGTAGATAATTATGGTAACCCATCTGGGTACTTACCAGAATCCTGATTATATTCAACCAGGGCAGCAGGGATCTTTAAAGAAGACAAATGATAGATTGTCAGCTCACTGAAAACAGCAGAACGTTAGAACAGGACATGAAATGAATAAACTTTATGATTTTTAGGTTTGCTTTCAAAATACAAATAGCAAGTGTGAGCAGCTGCAGCAAACAATGTCGCCCCCTTTCCTTGCTTCTTCAAATGATGGTTTTGGTTGTGCATCTGCAAGTTTCGGATAATTTCTCAGGCCATATCTTATATACTCATCATATATATAATCACCACATCGCGGCATTTCCAGGAAATTGAAACAAAAAATAAAATGCTACTCTTTAGTCAGCCTGGTAGAGCTGCAATAGCGTGGGTTTTGGTTGAGATTTGTAGGGGCTTCCTCCCCCTTAACCACTTCAGCTCCGGAAGGTTTTACCCCCCCCCCCCCCTCTTCATGACCTGGTCATTTTTTGCTATTTAGCACTGCGTTACTTTAACTGGTAATTGTCATGCAATACTGTACCCAAATAAAAATATGTCAATTTTTTTTCCCCCCACACAAATAGAGCTTTCTTTTGATGGTACAGTGCCTTGAAAAAGTATTCATACCCCTTGACATTTTCCACATTTTGTCATGTTACAACCAAAAACGTAAATGTATTTTATTGGGATTTTATGTGATAGACCAACACAAAGCGGCACATAATTGTGAAGTGGAAGGAAAATGATAAATGGTTTTCAACATTTTTTTTACAAATACATATGTGAAGTGTGGGGGGCATTTGTATGGCGCCCCCCGGAGTCAATACTTTGTAGAACCCCCTTTCTCTGCAATTACAGCTGCAAGTCTTTTTGGGGATGTCTCTACCAGCTTTGCACATCTAGAGAGGGACATTTCTGCCCATTCTTCTCTGCAGAATATCTCAAGTTCTGTCAGATTGGATGGAGAGCGTCTGTGAACAGCAATTTTCAAGTCTTGCCACAGATTCTCATTGTGATTTAGGTCTGGCCTGTGACTGGGCCATTCTAACACATGAATATGTAGACACGGCCCTTGGAGTAGATTTCGGTCTCTTTCTCCCAGAAGCCTTCGGGAATCAAATCTGCCAGAAATAAAACTGAAATCCTAATTTGGCTCAGGACTTCCGAAATCATAGAAATCTAATCTAAATCTGAATCTAATATCTGATTTTTGAAATCAACTCTATTGGTTATTCAAATCTTTTATTTGGTTGGCTGTAATAAGCATGGCTGTCTTTTTACTTTCTTTAAGAGTTCAGGGAATACAAAAGCTCCACTTCTTACCCCATACTTTATACAGTGAGGGCCCTCCTTACCCCATACTTTATACTGTGAGGACCCTCCTTACCCCATACTTTATACTGTGAGGACCCTCCTTACCCCATACTTTATACTGTGAGGACCCTCCTTACCCCATACTTTATACTGTGAGGACCCTCCTTACCCCATACTTTATACTGTAAGGACCCTCCTTACCCCATACTTTATACTGTGAGGACCCCCCTTACCCCATACTTTATACTGTGAGGACCCTCCTTACCCCATACTTTATACTGTGAGGACCCTCCTTACCCCATACATTATACTGTGAGTACCCTCCTTACCCCATACTTTATACTGTGAGTACCCCCCTTACCCCATACTTTATACTGTGAGGACCCTCATTACCCCATACTTTATACTGTAAGGACCCTCCTTACCCCATACTTTATACTGTGAGGACCCCCCTTACCCCATACTTTATACTGTGAGGACCCCCCTTACCCCATACTTTATACTGTGAGGACCCTCCTTACCCCATACTTTATACTGTGAGGACCCTCCTTACCCCATACATTATACTGTGAGTACCCTCCTTACCCCATACTTTATACTGTGAGGACCCCCCTTACCCCATACTTTATACTGTGAGGACCCTCATTACCCCATACTTTATACTGTAAGGACCCTCCTTACCCCATACTTTATACTGTGAGGACCCCCCTTACCCCATACTTTATACTGTGAGGACCCCCCTTACCCCATACTTTATACTGTGAGGACCCTCCTTACCCCATACTTTATACTGTAAGGACCCTCCTTACCCCATACTTTATACTGTGAGGACCCTCCTTACCCCATACTTTTTACTGTGAGGACCCCCCTTACCCCATACTTTATACTGTGAGGACGCTCCTTACCCCATACTTTGTACTCTAAGGACCCTCCTTACCCCATACTTTATACTGTGAGGACCCTCCTTACCCCATACATTATACTGTGAGTACCCTCCTTACCCCATACTTTATACTGTGAGGACCCTCCTTACCCCATACTTTGTACTCTAAGGACCCTCCTTACCCCATACTTTATACTGTGAGGACCCTCCTTACCCCATACATTATACTGTGAGTACCCTCCTTACCCCATACTTTATACTGTGAGGACCCTCCTTACCCCATACTTTATACTGTGAGGACCCTCCTTACCCCATACTTTGTACTCTAAGGACCCTCCTTACCCCATACTTTATACTGTGAGGACCCTCCTTACCCCATACATTATACTGTGAGTACCCTCCTTACCCCATACTTTATACTGTGAGGACCCTCCTTACCCCATACTTTGTACTCTAAGGACCCTCCTTACCCCATACTTTATACTGTGAGGACCCTCCTTACCCCATACATTATACTGTGAGTACCCTCCTTACCCCATACTTTATACTGTGAGGACCCTCCTTACCCCATACTTTATACTGTGAGGACCCTCCTTACCCCATACTTTATACTGTGAGGACCCTCCTTACCCCATACTTTGTACTCTAAGGACCCTCCTTACCCCATACTTTATACTGTGAGGACCCTCCTTACCCCATACATTATACTGTGAGTACCCTCCTTACCCCATACTTTATACTGTGAGTACCCTCCTTACCCCATACTTTATACTGTAAGGACCCTCCTTACCCCATACTTTATACTGTAAGGACCCCCCTTACCCCATACTTTATACTGTGAGGACCCTCCTTACCCCATACTTTATACTGTGAGGACCCTCCTTACCCCATACTTTATACTGTGAGGACCCCCCTTACCCCATACTTTATACTGTGAGGACCCTCCTTACCCCATACTTTATACTGTGAGGACCCTCCTTACCCCATACATTATACTGTGAGTACCCTCCTTACCCCATACTTTATACTGTGAGGACCCTCCTTACCCCATACTTTATACTGTGAGGACCCTCCTTACCCCATACTTTATACTGTGAGGACCCCCCTTACCCCATACTTTATACTGTGAGGACCCTCCTTACCCCATACTTTATACTGTAAGGACCCTCCTTACCCCATACTTTATACTGTGAGGACCCCCCTTACCCCATACTTTATACTGTGAGGACGCTCCTTACCCCATACTTTATACTGTAAGGACCCTCCTTACCCCATACTTTATACTGTGAGGGCCCTCCTTACCCCATACTTTATACTGTGAGGACCCTCCTTACCCCATACTTTATACTGTTAGGACCCTCCTTACCCCATACTTTATACTGTAAGGACCCCCCTTACCCCATACTTTATACTGTAAGGACCCTCCTTACCCCATACTTTATACTGTGAGCACCCTCCTTACCCCATACTTTATACTGTAAGGACCCTCCTTACCCCATATTTTATACTGTGAGTACCCTCCTTACCCCATACTGTATACTGTGAGGACCCTCCTTACCCCATACTTTATACTGTGAGGACCCTCCTTACCCCATACTTTATACTGTGAGGACCCTCCTTACTCCATACTTTATACTGTGAGGACCCTCCTTACCCCATACTTTATACTGTGAGGGTCCTCCTTACCCCATACTTTATACTGTGAGGACCCTCCTTACCCCATACTTTATACTGTGAGGGCCCTCCTTACCCCATACTTTATACTGTGAGGACCCTCCTTACCCCATACTTTATACTGTGAGGGCCCTCCTTACCCCATACGTTATACTGTGAGGACCCTCCTTACCCTATACTTTATACTGTAAGGACCCTCCTTACCCCATACTTTGTACTCTAAGGACCCTCCTTACCCCATACTTTATACTGTGAGGACCCTCCTTACCCCATACTTTATACTGTAAGGACCCTCCTTACCCCATACTTTATACTGTAAGGACCCTCCTTACCCCATACTTTGTACTCTAAGGACCCTCCTTACCCCATACTTTATACTGTGAGGACCCTCCTTACCCCATACTTTATACTGTAAGGACCCTCCTTACCCCATACTTTATACTGTAAGGACCCTCCTTACCCCATACTTTATACTGTAAGGACCCTCCTTACCCCATACTTTGTACTCTAAGGACCCTCCTTACCCCATACTTTATACTGTGAGGACCCTCCTTACCCCATACTTTATACTGTAAGGACCCTCCTTACCCCATACTTTGTACTCTAAGGACCCTCCTTACCCCATACTTTATACTGTGAGGACCCTCCTTACCCCATACTTTATACTGTAAGGACCCTCCTTACCCCATACTTTATATTATAAGGACCCTCCTTACCCCATACTTTATACTGTGAGGACCCTCCTTACCCCATACTTTATACTGTGTGGACCCTCCTTACCCCATACTTTATACTGTAAGGACCCTCCTTACCCCATACTTTATACTGTGAGGACCCTCCTTACCCCATACTTTATACTGTAAGGACCCTCCTTACCCCATACTTTATACTGTGAGGACCCTCCTTACCCCATACTTCATAGGTGTGTGCAGCCTCTAGCATTAGGGTGTGCACCCCAAAGCTCAAATACATATGCATGTGTATATGTACTGATGGTGTCAGTAGGGCAGTGGACAGTGTCAGTAGTTTTATTTTTATTCTTTTTAAATTATTTTATTTTGTAACATTTTTTTTTGGATGAAATATCAGTGGTCTAAACAGGGGGGAATATGCACCACACAAGGCGATTAGGGTGTGCCCAGGCACGCCTGGCACACCCTGTGCGCACGCCTATGCCATACTTTATACTGTGAGGACCCTCCTTACCCCATACTTTATACTGTGAGGACCCTCCTTACCCCATACATTATACTGTGAGGACCCTCCTTACCCCATACTTTATACTGTGAGGACCCTCCTTACCCCATACTTTATACTGTGAGGACCCTCCTTACCCCATACTTTATACTGTGCTGACCCTCCTTACCCCATACTTTATACTGTGAGGACCCTCCTTACCCCATACTTTATACTGTGAGGACCCCCCTTACCCCATACTTTATACTGTGAGGACTTACTTGGTTGGTGTTGTGCTGTTGGCGCTTCTGTTCAAGCAGTTTCTTCACTGTCTGTGTCGATGAGGGCGAACAGAATGACCTGCAGTCTGGGAGATAACCAACAGGGGTCAATAATCTCAAGGTTTTAGATGTAATACATAGAAACAAAATGTAACAATGTAATAATATAACAAGCCAAAGAAAACCATTATTACAACTTGTCACAATTTTTTTTTTTTAGGGGGCAATGGGTGCGTTTTAATGACATAACAAATGTTCTTAATAAGTTACATTGTAATACCTAGAGAGATCGTTTTTTTGTCCAAGAAAAATAGAAAGTATAAGGAAAGGAAAGAAGAAGGGGGGGGAGAAGAGAAGAGGTGAGGGGAGGAGAGAAGAGAAGAGGTGGGGGGAGGAGAGGGGGAGGAGAGAAGAGAAGAGGTGAGGTGAGGAGAGAAGAGAAAAGGTGAGGTGAGGAGAGAAGAGGTGAGGAGAGAAGAGAAGAGAAGAAGTGAGGAGAGAAGAGAAGAGGTGAGGGGAGGAGAGGAGAGAAGAGGTGAGGTGAGGAGAGAAGAGAAGAGGTGAGGGGAGGAGAGAAGAGGTGAGGTGAGGAGAGAAGAGGTGAGGGGAGGAGAGGAGAGAAGAGGTGAGGTGAGGAGAGAAGAGAAGAGGTGAGGGGAGGAGAAAAGAGGTGAGGTGAGGAGAGAAGAGGAGAGGGGGGATGGAGGAGAGAAGAGGTGAGGTGAGGAGAGATGAGGTGAGGTGAGGAGAGAAGAGAAGAGGTGAGGTGAGGAGAGAAGAGGTGAGGAGAGAAGAGGTGAGGTGAGGAGAGAAGAGAAGAGGTGAGGGGAGGAGAAAAGAGGTGAGGTGAGGAGAGAAGAGGAGAGGGGGGAGGGAGGAGAGAAGAGGTGAGGTGAGGAGAGATGAGGTGAGGTGAGGAGAGAAGAGAAGAGAAGAGGTGAGGTGAGGAGAGAAGAGGTGAGGAGAGAAGAGGTGAGGAGAGAAGAGAAGAGGTGAGGTGAGGAGAGAAGAGGTGAGGAGAGAAGAGGTGAGGAGAGAAGAGAAGAGGTGAGGTGAGGAGAGAAGAGAAGAGGTGAGGGGAGGAGAGGGGTTGAGAGGCTAGCTATAAATAAACAAATGTTTTGTATAATTTTCATCAGATAATCCCCCCTTCACCATGATTCCTTTCCTTATTCATTTTTCTTTATTCCTGTTTCATTTCCTTTTATTTCCTTTCTTCTTTCCTTTCATTTCTGTTCATTTTTTTTTCTTTTTTCCTCTTTCTTTTCTCCCTTTCCTTTCCTTTTTATTTATTCTTTTTACCTCTTTTCTTTCCTTTCCTTTATTCTTTCATTTCCTTTTCTTTTTCTTTATTCCTTTCTTTTCTATTCCTTTTTTTTTCTTTTTCCCTCATTCCCTTCCTTTCTTTTTTCCCTTTTCTTTATTCCTTTTTCCTTTTCTTTTCTTTTCCTTTCCTTATTCTTTATTCATATTTCAATTTATTTCCTTTCCTTTCTTCTTTGCTTTCTTCTTTCCTTTCCTTATTCTTTATTCCTGTTTCGGTTCCTTTCCTTTCTTTTTCTTTCCTTATTTTTTATTCACGTTTCCTTTTCCTCTCCTTTCCTTTCCTTTCCTTTTTCTTTATTCCTTTTTCCTTTCCTTTCCTTTCCTTTCGTTTCCTTTCCTTATTCTTTTTTCATGTTTCCTTTCCTTTCCTTTTTCCTTTCCTTTAATTTCCTTTATTTCCCTTCCTGTTCTTTATTTTTTCCTTTCCTTTTCTTTTTCTTTATTCCTTTCCTTTCTGTTCCTTTTTTTTTTCTTTTTTCCCCTTTTCTTTCCTTTTCTCTTCCTTTTCTTTTCCTTTTCTTTCCTTATTCATGTTCCTTTCCTTTCCTTTTCTCTTCCTTTCTTTCCTTTCCTTTCCTTTTCTTTCCTTTCCTTTCCTTTCCTCTCCTTTCCTTTCCGTTCCTTTCCTTTCCTTTCCTCTCCTCATGGAGAACACACAATTATAATGAACGGGTTGCAGATACTTTCCAGTAATTTTCAGTAGAACTCTCTGACTTTCTCTCCTCTGCTGAGACAATTGAACCCTCAATATTTCTATATCAGGCTATCAGAGGGGTTGAGCGGTGAGGCTGAAAGCAATTTCTCAATAAATAAAAGATGACAAAAATGTCCCCCTTCCTCAATGCCAGGGACTTCCCCTATTAATCACCCAGTAGTCATAAAAAAAAAAATCGGTTCGGCGAGTCCAGTAATCTTGTTTTTTTTCTCAAGAACTCGCACAACCTGAAAACAAAGAATTTACATGGCAATTTTATTACCACGCAATGTAAAGTACGCCATGGGGCGCAGTACGCATCACTGCTTTCTATACTGATCCCCGATGCACAGCGGCCGGTTGCTGACAAAATGACTCACTTTGCGGTGTCAGGGCGGACGGCGATCGACCACAACATAAATGTCAATGAGATCATAAAGTTTGAGAACGGGAGTGGGGGGGATACACACAGATTATACATCCTGAAATAAAAGTTCACAGGACCGGCAAATCTTTAGACGAGCTTCAAATCCCATCCGTCATAAACCCCCAAAATGTCAGATAATTTACATTGTGATCACATTGCATCCAAATATTCCATGAAATCCACCATCATAGACTGTAGGAGACTCGGCAGAGGCTGACTGTGCTGGCTTTCACTAGGATAGCTAAACAGGAAGTCAGCTGTGTGCTAGGAAATGTCTTCCCCTCCAGTCTAGAACTTTATCTCAATTATAAGTTCATTTATTCCTTAAAGTGTCTTAACCACTTCAATACCGGGCACTTTCACCCCCTTCCAGCCCAGGCCAATTTTCAGCGTTGTCGCATTTTGAATGACAATGGCGCGGTCATTTAATGCTGTACCCATATGACATTTTTATCATTTTTTTGAGACAGATAGATCTTTCTCTTGGTGGTTTTTAGTCACCGCCGGATTTATTTTTTATTTTTTGCTAAACAAAAAAAAGTTTGAAAAAAAATGTTTTTCTTTGTTTCTGTCATACAATTTTTGCAAATAAGTAATTCTTCTTCACTGATGTGCACTAATGAGGCTGCACTGATGAGGCGGTACTGATGAGACTGCATAAATGGCCACTGATGGGCACTGATGAAGCTGCACTGATGGCCACTGATGAGGCTGCATAACTGGGCACTGATGGGCACTAATGAGGCTGCACTGATGAGACAGCAGTGATGGCCATTGATGATGCTGCATAAATGGGTACAGATGAGGCTGCACTGATGAGGCTGTACTGATGAGGCTGCATAACTGGACACTAATGAGGCTGCACTGATGGGCTCTAATGAGGCTGCGCTGATGAGGCTGCACGGATGAAGCTGCACTGATGGCCACTGATGAGGTTGCATAACTGGGCACTGATGGACACTAATGAGGCTGCACTGATGAGACAGCAGTGATGGCCATTGATTATGCTGCATAAATGGGTACAGATGAGGCTGCACTGATGAGGCGGCACTGATGAGGCTGTACTGATGAGGCTGCATAAATGGGCACTAATGAAGCTGCACTGATGACCACTGATGAGGCTGCATAACTGGGCACTAATGAGTCTGCACTGAAGGGCACTAATGAGGCTGCACTGATGAGGCTGCACTGATGAGGCAGCACTGATGGGCACTGATGAGGCAGCATTGATGGGCACTGATGATTCAGCACTGATGAGGCAGCATTTATGGGCACGGATAAACTGGACTAATGAGCACTGATAAGCTGCACCGATGGGCACTGATGACGGTGCACTGATGAGGCAGCACTGATGGGTACTTATGAGGCAGCACTGATAGGCAACACTGAGGAGGCAGCACTGATGGGCACTGATGAGGTAGCACTGATAGGCAGCACAGATAGGCAGCACTGATAGGTGGCACTGATGGATACTGATAGGCAGCACTGATGGGCACGGATAAGCTGCACTGAAAAGCTGCACCGATGGGCACTGATGAGGCTGCACTGATGAGGTAGCACTGATGGACACTGATAGGCAGCACTGATGGGCATGAATATGCTGCACTGATGGGCACTGATAAGCTGCACTGATGAAGCTGCATTGATGGGCATTGATGAGACTGCACCGATGAAGTGGTACTGATGGACACTGATGAAGCGGTACTGATGGGCACTGATGAGGTAGCACTGATGTGCACTAATAAGCTGCACTGATGGGCACTGATGAGGAGGCACGGACAAGGCTGCACTGATGAGGAGGCACTGATAGACGGCACTGATGGCCACTGATTGGAACTGATGGGATGCACTGATTATGATTGTACATGATTCCTGGCACACTTGCCAGTTACCAGCTCTCCTTTCCTCACGCTAACACAGTATGTGAGAAAAGGAATACCGATAATCAGCAAGTTTGTTTACAGGGGACCAGCTGTGATTGGACACAGCTGATCACATGGTAAAGGGCTGCTTTGATAGGCCCTTTACCACTATCTGTGAGCAGCTGTGTCCGAAAGACACAGCAGTCACAGAGCGCACCCGATGTGCGCCCCAGGGGGTGCACGGGAGGCGTGTTCTGGGAGGACGTCCATGGAGGGGAAGGGGTTTTGTAGTCCTAACACACATCCTGTAATGGGACAACACTGCTCCTCCACACAGTTGGGTGAGTGAACATTTCACCATTGGTGTTCTTTTTTCAGGCTAAGTATATGTTCTACATGCGCAGAAAAATATTTGTTGATCCTGCCAGAAATCCAGGGTCCTTGTAACGTCCTGTGCTCTCTGCCTGTTCTGCATTCTTATCTTTAACATTCTTCTTAGCTATCTATGAGGACTACAGAACACCTACACCCCTATCCCCATGGAGAAGATGTCAGGGCTGGGCTCAGCCCTTCCTTCTCTGAGCTGGCTGCTCAGCTGTCGGCTAATTGCCAGCTCCTATCTCTCTCCACAGTTACTCACCTGTTGATGATATCCTGCTCGTTAGTCCTGCCTACTTAAGCTTTCTAGTCCAAAGGTTATCTGCCTTCGCCTTGGTCAACATCACAGAAAGTCCTGCAATCCTGTTAAAGACTTGCTTTGCTGACATCCCTTCTGGCTCCAGATCCCGCTTGCTGTTCCACTACATTGATCCCTAACTTCTGGCTTGGCTGACTATCCGTTCCGGTTACTGAACTCTGGCTATGTTTTGACTACATTTGTTCTATTTTACTTTTATTATTAAACAAGTGTGATTTAACTGTATTTCTGTCTCCGCCTGATTTCATGGTTTCTGACAGAAGAGGGGAACGGGAGGTGTTTTGTAGTCCCAACACACATCCTGTCCTAATGTGACAACACTGCTGCTGTAAAGTAAGTGAATGTTGTCACTTGTTGTCACAAAGTACATTTTCTGTAGATCCTGTCAATGCACTAAACTGAGATAGTGTTATCAGCCTTCCCAGCTATCTTCTGTGAACTACAGATCACCTCCCCCCTCAAGTAAAGAAGTATATTTATTGTCCATATCAGGAGAGCAGCCCGGGGTGACAACGTTGCTCCTCCCATAGATACCGTGAATGAGTGTTGTAACCCTAGGATAGGACGTGTGTTGCTGGCAGGATCACCAGGTGAAAATAAAGGGAAAGAAAGCCAGAAATATATAAAAAAGAAAAAAAAAGAAAAAAAAAGAAAAGCAATGCAGCCACCACATCTCAGGATTGGTCGGATATGATAGATTACATGTTTCTTCTTGGGTTTGGATACACTGCGATTACTGGCACAATGTTACAAAAAATAATAATTACTATTAGAATAAAATCCCTCTTTTTTTTATGTCTATACAGACTGCTGAGGTGGTGCTGGTACTGGAAGGAAAAAGGCATGCAGAGTCTCTCTGCAAAGCAGCTCACCACCTCTGCAAGATTTAAGCATCCCTTTCACAGTGGACGCAGTGAATACTTCAAGAGCTGGTGCTGGAAGACTGAGTCAAGAAGGATAAAAAAGAAGAAGAAGAAGAAGAAGAAGAAGAAGAAAGTAGATTGTTTCACTTCCCTGCACTACAAGATCAGACCACCCCCTCCTCCCCTCCCCCTCCCGTAGAATAAGCCAGAGAACAAAACCGAAAATACACGGGAAGCCAGAAACATGTGTGTTCCGAGGTGACGTCTGAGCGCCAGGGGCGGGGCTTAGTGTGTGGGCGGCAGACAGACGCCGTCACTGAAGTGTACAGAGGAATCCCCATCAACTGTGACTCACGACCAGGGAAATCCACACTACAGAGATACCCATCCCCCACCCCCAAATAATACACATGCTGTACAATGAATGGTCAGAGAACCTAATATCTATCTATCTATCTATCTATCTATCTATCTATCTATCTATCTATCTATCTATCTATCTATCTATCTATCTATCTATCTATCTATCTTTCTTTCTTTCTTTCTTTCTTTCTTTTTTTCTTTCTTTCTTTCTTTCTTTCTTTCTTCTAATGCCGCGTACACACGAGCGGACTTTACGGCGGACTTTGCCCGGCGGATTTTTCGACGTACTTTACGACGGACTTTCTGAATGAACGGACTTGCCTACACACAATCCACCAAAGTCCGTCGAATTCGTACGTGATGACGTACGACCGGACTAAAACAAGGAAGTTCATAGCCAGTAGCCAATAGCTGCCCTAGCGTGGCTTTTTTGTCCGTCGAACTAGCAAACAGACGGCGGACTTTTCGACCGGACTCAATTTCAACGGATAAATTTTAAACAAGTTTCAAATCTAAGTCCGTCCAACTTTTGAGAAAACAAAGTCCGCTGGAGCCCACACACATCGAATTGTCCGACGAAATCCAGTCCGCCGGGCAAAGTCCGCCGTAAAGTCCGCTCGTGTGTACGCGGCATTACAATCCATTTCTTTCTTTCTTTCTTTCTTTCTTTCTTTCTTTCTTTCTTTCTTTCTTTCTTTCTTTCTTTCTTTCTTTCTTTCTTTTTTTCTCTCTTTCTTTCTTTCTCTCTCTCTTTCTCTCTCTCTTTCTTTCTTTCTCTCTTTCTCATCTATCTATTAAGTATTACACTTTGGCTCAGCACTTCTGCGAATGCACAAAGCGAAAATCTACAACAGATTACTGCAGAACACTAAACAGGGTACAGGTGTCCCGATTCCCCATAGAACATCTCTCATCCAGTCTTCTTCTCAATCCCACCACTCTGTATCATGCACTCCCTACTGTTCCTTCTCACCGTTGCATCCTCTCTCCTTAAACTTTCTCTCCCTCACCCCTCTCTTCTCCACCCCACAGCTTATATATATATATATCACCGTCACTCATGTCTACATTACTGCAATCATCAGCTCCTGCTAATTTTGAACCCACATACCAATAAAACCTCCAGGACACTGAGAAGTGTCCCCCCCCCCCCCCCCACATAAGTCACACTCCTGTATCACCTCTCCCACCCTTCTGCTTCTCCTATTGTCTGGAGATATTTCTCCAAATCCTGGACTGTCATTATTTACCTTTGGCCAACATACCCAGCACCCCCTATCCTCTGCCATTTCCTCTTCTGCCTAGAACCAGCCTTTCCATTTCCGGTGTCCTTTGGAATGCCCGATCGGTTTGCAACAAACTTACCACCATCCATGACCTATTTATCACAAACTCCCTCAACCTACTTGCAATTACGGAGACATGGCTTCAAGAATCTGGCTTTCCTTCTCCTGTTGCCCTCTTCCATGGTGGCCTCCTGTGGACTTTCTCTCCCAGGCCTAGTGGACGGAAAGGAGGTGGTGTTGGATCCCCTCAAAGCACTTTTCAGGTTCTTCATCCACCCCCCCCCCCCTCTGTCCCTCTCCTCATTTAAAGCTCACTGTATTCGTCTATTTTCTCCGGTTTCGTTGAGCATTGCTGTGATCTATCGGCCTCCTGGACCGGTATCAAGCTTCCTTGACGACTTCTCTGCCTGGCTACTTTACTTTCTCTCTTCTGAAATCCCAACAATCATTCTTGGTGACTTCAACATCTCTGTTTATCTTAACACTCCTGCTACTTCTACATTTCTGAACCTAGCCTCCTCTTTTGACCTGAAAGAATGGGCAAACGCTTCTACTCACTCTGTTGGCAACTGCCTTGACCTCATATTCCCCTACCTATGCACTCCACGCAACTTCTTCAACATTCCTTTTAGTCTCTCTGATCACCACCTTATTAGTTTCACTCTCTCCTTGTCTTCCTCCTCTTTGCCTTCCAACTACCAAACAATTACCCGTAGAAACCTTCACTATCTTAACCCTTCTCTTCTTTTTTCTGCTACAGATTGTCTCTATGCCCAAATCTCATCCTTGTCCTGCCCCAACAGTTCACTGTCATCCATCCTGGACACCCCCCCCCCCCCCCCGCACTATTCACAGAATCAGGCCCCGAACCCTACAACCCTGGCAGGCAGACATTACCAAAAGCCTCAAAAAACAGAGCCGACTTACTTTATCACTCTCATTAACACCCTCTCACGCAGTCCCTGTAAACCCTTTTCTACCTTTAATGCTCTACTTCATCCACCAGTACCTCCACCCACTAACTTACTCAATGCCCAGGAGATTGCTAATCACTTCAAAAATAAGATTGAGACAATTTGTCTCGAGATCTCCTCCACTCTACAGATATCTCCTTCACTTTAAACTCTTTGTCCTCCTGTACAATCAAAACTCTTGTTTAACCCAACTACTACAGACGAAGTCAATAAACTTTTTTCTAATGCCCACCCTACCTCCTGCCCCCTGGACCCTGTTCCCTCTCAAATACTACGGTCACCCTCTGACTCTATCCTACACTCTTTAACTCATATCTTCAACCTCTCCCTCTCTACTGGCATCTTCCCCAACCCTCTGAAACGTGCACTAGTCACAACCATACCAAAAGAGGCCTCAGAGGACCCCACCAATCTTAGCAATCTAAGACCCATCTCCTTACTCCCTTTTGCCTCCAAACTCCTTGAACGTTTAGTCTACAACCGACTGAGCGACCATCTCATTGAGAATAACCTTCTTGATCCCCTTCAGTGTGGATTTCGTCCACAGCACTCCACAGAAACTGCTCTCCTAAAACTCACAAACTACTTACTAACAGCTAAAACGGTCATTATACACTCACTACTTTACATTGTAGCCAAGTGTCATTTCTTCAGTGTTGTCACATGAAAAGATAGAAGAAAAGATTTACAAACATGTAAGGGGTGTACTTACTCTTGTGAG
Source organism: Lithobates septentrionalis (assembly GCA_037952835.1). Lineage (NCBI taxonomy): Eukaryota > Metazoa > Chordata > Amphibia > Anura > Ranidae > Lithobates > Lithobates septentrionalis. The sequence continues at coordinate 198,846 of JBBDGP010000431.1, forward strand.
ATACTGTGTATTATATAGAAGAAAGTTAGATAGATGGATGATATAGAATCTATCTATCTATCTATCTATCTATCTATCTATCTATCTATCTATCTATCTATCTATCTATCTATCTATCTATCTATCTATCTATCTATCTTTCTATCTATCTATCTATCTATCTATCTATCTATCTATCTATCTATCTATCTATCTATCTATCTATCTATCTATCTATCTATCTATCTATCTATCTATCTATCTATCTATCTATCTATCTATCTATCTATCTATCTATCTTTCTATCTATCTATCTATCTATCTATCTATCTATCTATCTATCTATCTATCTTTCTATCTATCTATCTATCTATCTATCTATCTATCTATCTATCTATCTATCTATCTATCTATCTATCTATCTATCTATCCATCCATCCATCCATCCATCCATCCATCCATCCATCATCTATCTATCTATCTATCTATCTATCTATCTATCTATCTATCTATCTATCTATCTATCTATCTATCTATCTATCCATCCATCATCTATCTATCTATCTATCTAAAAAGATTTTACAAACATGTAAGGGGTGTACTTACTTTTGTGAGATACTGTGTATTATATAGAAGAAAGTTAGATAGATGGATGCTATAGAATCTATCTATCTATCTATCTATCTATCTATCTATCTATCTATCTATCTATCTATCTATCTATCTATCTATCTATCTATCTATCTATCTTTTCACATCTCTCTCTCTCTATATATGTATATATACAGTTTTTATTTCTATAGATATATAGACTCAATGTTCTTTCAATGAGTCTATCTATAAATTTCATTCCATGCCACAATATGTATAGCCAATATTTGTTAATCAAATCATTTGGTGTGATTAGTCATCGGAGTTTACGCCACTTCGCTGTTCATCACAGTAAAAATCCCTTCCCCCTCCCCGTCAATCCGAGAACGCCCGCCGCCGTTAGTCTGATCAATACACAGAGGCTGATTCTGCTACAGTCACCGACGAGAACACACTTTGCATTGTCTATGGCAGGGGTCTTCAAACTATGGCCCTCCAGTTGTTCAGGAACTACAATTCCCATCATGCCTAGTCATGTCTGTGAATGTCAGAGTTTTACAATGCCTCATGGGATGTGTAGTTCTGCAACAGCTGGAGGGCCGTAGTTTGAAGATCCCTGCTCTATGTGCACCGTCCAACCTGCTGGGGAACTACAAATCTCAGCATTCCTTGCAGGAAGTCAGAGGCACCTACTGCCGCAGTCCCAATACACAGGACATATGAGATACTGTGCGAGTCAAGGGCAGTGCATGCTGGGAGGTTTGATTTTCAAGCTCCCAGATGTTTTAATTTTTAAAAACTCAGCTCTTTACATATTCTCATCACTGACCTCATCAGCTACATGTAATGTGACGTTATTCCTTCTCAAAGATCACATCAATGACTCTGCAGTCAGGTTTCAGTCTGTTTCTAGCAGCTTAGAAAACACCCGCTGTTTGTTTATATTAGAGATTTGGAACACTGACAAGATTGTTCTCTCCTAGGTAAGCGCAGTGCCTGCGTTGTGAACTTTGAGAATTAATTTTTCCATAACGCTTATAGATGTAGAGACACCTTGCAGATTCACACCTATGTGTTGAACTGGCCAGATCACCCCGCAGACTGAAAATGCTGCTGTCTACTGTGCCCCCTGTGCCCCTTCATCCAGAGTGGGGGCACTCTAATACAGGAGCTGTGTTACTGATCAGGTCACCCCCCAGACTGACAATGCTGCTGTCTACTGTGCCCCCTGTGCCCCTTCATCCAGAGTGGGGGGAGGCGCACTAATACAGGAGCTGTGTTACTCATCAGATCACCCCCCAGACTGACAATGCTGCCGTCTGCTGTGCCTCCTGTGCTCCTTCATCCAGAGTGGGGGGGGGGGGCGCTCTAATACAGGAGCTGTGTTACTGGCCAGGTCACCCCCCAGACTGACAATGCTGCTGTCTGCTGTACCCCCTGTGCTCTTTCATCCAGAGTGGGGGTGCTCTAATACAGGAGCTGTGTTACTCCCAGGTCACCCCCCGAGACTGACAATGCTGCTGTCTGCTGTGCCCCCTGTGCCCCTTCATCCAGAGTGAGGGCACCACTCTAATACAGGAGGTGTGTTACTGGCCAGATCACCAGGTGAAAACAGAGGGGGGAAAAAAGCCTAAAAAATACAACTAATGCAGCCACTAATGCAGCCACCACATCCAATGATTGGATGGATTTTTAATTAAATTTTTAATATTCGATTTAATTTTTAATTTACAAACCACCATTGTACAATGCACCCATTAATTAAAAAAAAAAAAAAAAGATCATATATTAGTGTAACAATAAAAATTGGGATTTTTGGATAAGAGCAACCACCTCCACAATTAATGTAAAGATGATGGCATTTTTTTTAAAATTATTAATTTAATTTTTAATTTAATTTTAATTTAATTTTTAAAATGCACCATTGTACAAAGCATCGATCCAAAAAAAAAAGAAAAAAAAAAAAGAAGATCATATCATATTGTGACAAGATTAGATTTTTGGATCACCCACCTTCACAATGAAACTGAAGGTGATGGCAATTTTTTTTACTTTTTACTTTTAATTTAATCTTTAATTTAAAAGTTGCCATTGTACAAAGCACCCATCAATCCAAAAAAGATCATATCATATTGTAACAATAACAATGTGGATTTTGCATGAGCGCACCCAATATTAATTTTTAATATTCAATTTAATATTTCATTTACAACCTGCCATTGTACAAATCACCCATCAATCAAAAAAAAAAAAAAAAACAACAAATTTGATCATATCATATTGTAACAATAAAAATGCGGAACACCCACCTCCACAATGAAAGTGAAGATGATGGCATTTTTTTTTTTCATTTTTAATACTCAATTTAATTTTTAATATAAAACCTGGCATTGTACAAAGCATGCAATGAAAAAAAAAAAAAATAGATCATATCATATTGTAACAATAAAAATGCGGAACACCCCCTCCACAATGAAAGTGAAGATGATGGAAATTTTTTTTTTTTTTCGTTTTTTAATATTCAATTTAATTTTTAATTTACAACCTGCCACTGTACAAAGCATCCATCGATCCAAAAAAAATAAAATAAATAAATAATAAAAAAAAAAGATCATATAGTTTTGTAACAATAAACATTAGGATTTTTGGATGAGAGCACCCACAATGAAAATGAAGGTGATGGTATTTTATTTATTTTTTTTTAATTCTAAATTTAATTTTTAAACTTCCCTTTCTAGCAATCGCTACGGTGTAAGCCAGCTTGTGCTGAGACAGTTTAGAAGCATTTTATTTTTTTTTCTTAAGCTTTGCTTTTCCTCATCCCCTTGCTTATACCAGCTTTTGATTTATTTATTTATTTATTTTTAAATCTTATGGCCATGGACTGTGCTGCTAGGGGCGAACTGTAGACACAACCGGACTCCGTGTTGTAGTCAGAATCACACTGAGCAGAGTAGATCCTTTAAAATCCCTCACAGGCTCAACTTATAGAATATTCTATAGCAAGATAGATGATAAAATGTGATAATGAGGTGATGAGTGATGTTTTAAATGGCTGATTTGGGAGGAGGGGGGGAGGGGGACGACGACTTACCTCTAGAGCCAGATGGAGGGGAACTCATGCCCTCGTTGCTCAGTGGGTCTTGCCTGTAGGGGTCCAGCCTTGTGCGTCTGTCTCCTCGCCCTCCTCGCTCGCTCGCTTCGCTGTCAATGCCTCATTGCTGCTCGATCTGCTTCTATTAAAGAGGAACTACAGAGGCCCGGCCCACTAGAGGAAGAGTCGGAAAGAGCAGAAGAAGGAGAGAGATGAGATGAATAGATAAGATGGTTCTACATACCGGGGAAAGGAACAAGGGAAAGTAACCAAGAAGCAGAAAATGGAAACATCAGAGATCAGGCATTGAAAACCTTCTGTTCAGAGAAAATGTAGCAATTTTTATTTTATTTTTTTCTGACTGTTCACATAGTCAGGATTATTTATTGAAAAATTTAAAGGAAATTTACAACCGTAAGAATAAAGTGGGGGAGAAAACATAAAGTGGAGAAGAAAACATAAAGTGGAGAAGAAAACATAAAGTGGGGGAGAAAACATAAAGTGGAGAAGAAAACATAAAGTGGAGAAGAAAACATAAAGTGGAGAAGAAAACATAAAGTGGAGAAGAAAACATAAAGTGGGGGAGAAAACATAAAGTGGGGGAGAAAACATAAAGTGGAGAAGAAAACATAAAGTGGGGGAGAAAAGTGAAAGAATAAAGTGTGGGAGAAAACATAAAGTGGAGAAGAGAACATAAAGTGGGGGAGAAAACATAAAGTGGGGGAGAAAACATAAAGTGGGGGAGAAAACTGAAAGAATAAAGTGGAGGAGAAAACATCGTAACCGTCTATTTTTATTTCGTAGATGGAACCGGGTTCATACACACGGACTAAACAAAGTATTTTTAGATGTCATGCACACGGGGCATTTTGCGGTCTTACACACAACCGATATTCGCCAATGAGACTTTAAATGAAGCAAAATACACAAGTCATAAAATACCAATTTATTGTGTGAGGATTTGACACATAAATGTATAAAGTACACATAATAAATAAATAAATAAATAAATAAATAAACAAATAAACAAATAAATAAAATAAAATAAAAATAAAAAAAATGTTCGGCATATCAAGCCAATGGGTTACACGTAACAATATACAGTAGGGAAAAATAATCATTTAATCTCCTGCAGATTGTGTAAGGTTTGCCCACTTACAAAGAAGTAAAGGGTCTATCATTGTTATCATAGGTGGATTTTATGGGATAGAGACAGAAGATTAACCAAAAATCCAGAAAAAACACACAATACAAATGTTGTAAATTGAGTTGCAGTTCAGTGAGTAAAATAAGTATTTGATCCCCAAGCAGAACATGACTTAGTAGTTGGTGGAGAAACCCTTGTGGGCAAGCACAGAGGTCAGACGTTTCTTGTAGTTGGTGGCCAGGTTTGCACACATCTCAGGAGGGATTTTTGGTCCACTCTTCTTTACAGATCTTCTCTAAATCCTTAAGGTTTCTTGGCAACTCGAAGTTTCAGCTCCCCCCGTCAACTTTATATAGGATTAAGGTCTGGAGACTGGCTAGGCCACTCCGTGACCTTAATATGCGTCTTTTTGAGCCACTCCTTTATTACCTTGGAGGTATGTTTTGGGTCATTGTCATGCTGGAAGACCCATCCACAACTCATCTTCAGTGTTCTGGCTGAGGGAAAAAGGTTCTTTTTGCAATACATGGCCCCGTCTATTGGCCCCTCAATGCGGTAAAGGCGGCCTGTACCTTTAGCAGAGAAACACCCCCAAAGCATCATGTTTCCACCTCCGTGCTTGACTGTAGGGATGGTGGTCTTAGGGTCATAGTCAGCATTTTTTTTTGCCCAAGCACGGCGAGTCAAGTTAATGCCAAAGAGTTCAATTTTGGTCTCATCTGACCACAGTACTTTCTCCCAATCCTTCTCTGAATTGTTTAGATGTTCATTGGCAAACTTCAGACGGGGCCTTTACATGCGTCTTCTTGAGGAGGGGGACCTTGCGGGGGCTGCAGGATTTCAGTCCATGGCGCTGTATTGTGTTACCAATGGTTTGTTTGGTGACTGTGGTCCCAACTGCCTTGAGATCATTCACAAGCTCCTCCCGTGTAGTTCTGGGCTGATCCCTCACTTTTCTCACAATCATCGTTTCCCCCATGAGGTGAGATCTTGCATGGAGCTCCAGACTGAGGGCGATTGATGGTTATTTTGTATCTCCTCCATTTGCAAATAATCGCTCCAACAGTTGCCTCCTTCTCACCGAGCTTCTTGCTGATGGTCTTGTAGCCCATTCCAGCCTTGTGCAGGTCTACAATCTTGCCCCCGACGTCCTCTGACAGCTCTTTGGTCTTCCCCATGATGGTGAGGTTTGAATGGAAGAAAAAGATTCTGTGGACAGGTGTCTATTATACACATAACGAGTTGTCGTTAGGAGCACCTTCTTACATTGACAGGACTAATCTGTGTACCGCATGAGCACCTACTGTAGCCAGTCTGTGGGGGGCAGAATTATTGTTGGTTGGTGAGGGATCAAATACTTATTTTACTCACTGAAAGGCAACTCAATTTATAACATTTGTATCATGTGGTTTTTGTGGATTTTTGGTTGATATTCGGTCTCCATCATTTAATATAGACCTATGATAAAAATTATAGACCCTTCATTTCTTTGTAAGTGGGCAAACGTACACAATCTGCAGGGGATCAATTTATTATTTCCCCCCACCGTATATTGTTACATGTAACCCATCTTTCATTTAAAACCCACCTACATACTTTTTTTTTCTCACTGTTCACAATCAGGATTACTTATTGAAACATTCAAAGGAAATTTCCAACTGAAAGAATAAAGTGGAGGAGAAAAGGGGGGACTCTGCATCTTAATACTATATTTTTTATTAGTAGGTAGAACCGCGTTCATGCACAAAGTTTTGCTATCTTACACACAACCAATATTCACCCATGGGACCTTAAAAGAGGCATAATACAAAAGTCACAAAATATCAATTTTTTGTACAAGGATTTGACACATAAATGTATAAAGTACACATAAAAATAAATAAATAAATAAATACATAAATAAATAAATAAATAAATACAAATGAAAAAAATGTTTGGCATAGCAAGCCAATGGGTTACACGTAACAATATATAATGTGCATCAAGTTGGTTTATTTTCAAGCACATGGGATACATAACCAAGGTGATTACAATATGGGAGAGAAATGCATCTTGTAACTCTACGCGTTTCATGAATTCTTTCCCTTCTTCGGGAGTAGATGCCTCCAACAACGGAGCTCTATACTAAAAAAACAGATACATACATAGTCAGGATTATTTATTGAAACATTTAAAAGAAATTTCCAACTGAAAGAATAAAGTGAAGGAGAAAACGGGGGACTCAGCATCGTAACATTCTATTTTTATTAGTGGATAGACCGGGTTCGTGTACAAGGACTAAAAGAAGTATTTTTAGATATCATGCACACAGGACGTTTTGGCTATCTTACACACAACCAATATTCGCCCATGGGATTTTAAATGAGGCATAATACACAAGTCATAAAATATCAACTTATTGTATAAGGATTTGACGCATTAATGTATAAAATACACATAAAAAAGTAAATAAATAAATAATAATAAAATAAAAAATATTTGGCATATCAAGCCAATGGGATACACATAACAATATATAATGTACACCAAGCTGGTACTGCTAAAAAAAAAATGAAAGGAACACTTTGAAAACACATCTGATCTTAATGGGGAAAAATATCCTGCTGGATATCTATGCTGGTATGGACTGGGTAAAGTGTTAGGATTTATACTGGTATGGACTGGGTAAAGTGTTAGGATTTATACTGGTATGGACTGGGTAATGTGTTAGGATTTATACTGGTATGGACTGGGTACTGTGTTAGGATTTATACTGGTATGGACTGGGTACTGTGTTAGGATTTATACTGGTATGGACTGGGTAATGTGTTAGGATTTATACTGGTATGGACTGGGTAATGTGTTAGGATCTACACTGGTATGGACTGGGTAATGTGTTAGGATCTGTACTGGTATGGACTGGGTTCTGTGTTAGGATTTATACTGGTATGGACTGGGTACTGTGTTAGGATCTGTACTGGTATGGACTGGGTAATGTGTAAGGATCTATACTGGTATGGACTAGGTATTGTGTTAGGATCTATACTGGTATGGACTGGGTAATGTGTTAAGATCTGTACTGGTATGGACTGGGTAATGTGTTAGGATCTATACTGGTATGGACTGGGTAATGTGTTAGGATCTATACTGGTATGGACTGGGTAATGTGTTAGGATCTATACTGGTATGGACTGGGTAATGTGTTTGGATCTACACTGGTATGGACTGGGTAATGTGTTAGGATCTGTACTGGTATGGACTAGGTAATGTGTTAGGATCTACACTGGTATCGGCTGAGTAATGTGTTAGGAACGAAAGGATGCCACATCCTTTGATGGCAATGAAAATTATCACCCTACAGATGGCTGAATTCAAAGACACCCCTAAACTCCAAGTGAAAAAGTGATGCAGCAGACTAGTCCACTTTGCTGAAATTTCATTGCATCAACTCAACAAGCCACCACGTGCTTGTATGCATGCCTGACAATGAGGCCAAGGACGGTGCCCTGGGGTTTTTCCCCCCAGATCTGCACCAGGGCATCACTGAGCTTCTGAACAGACTGAGGTGCAACCTGGCGGCGTCGGATGGACCAAAACATAATGTCCCAGAGGTGTTCTATTGGATTTAGGTCAGTCGAGCGTGGGGGGCCATTCAATGGTATCTATTCCCTCATCCTCCAGGAACTGGTTACATACTCTCGCCACATGAGGCCGGGCATTGTCGTGCACCAGGAGGAACCCAGGACCCACTGCACCAGCGTAGGGTGTGATAATGGGTCCAAGGATTTCGTCTTGACACCTAATGGCAGTCAGGGTGCCATTGTCTAGCTTGCAGAGGTCCCTTCATGGATATGCCTCCCCAGACTATCACTGACCCACCACCAAACCGGTCATGCTGAACGATGTTACAGGCAGCGTAACATTCTCCACAGCTTCTCCAGACCCTTTCACGTCTGTCACATGTGCTCAGGGTGGACCTGTTCTCGTCTGTGAAAAGCACAGGGCACCAGTGGTGGACCTGCCAGTCCTGGTGTTCAATGGCAAATGCCAATCGAGCTCCATGGTGCCAGGCAGTGAGCACAGGGCCCTCTAGAGGATGTCGGCCCTCAAGCCACCCTCATGAAGTCTGTTTCTGATTGTTTGGTCAGAGATATTCACACTCTAGTGGCCTGCTGTAGGTCATTTTGTAGGACTCTGGCAGTGCTCATCTAGTTCCTCCTTGCACAAAGGAGCAGATACCGTTCCTGCTGATGGGTTAGGGACCTTCTACAACCCTGTCCAGCTCTCCTAGAGTACCTGCCTCTCTCCTGGAATCTCCTCCATGTTCTGGGGACACAGCAAACTCCAGTTGCTGGCAATAATCATTGTGTTCTCCCGGCAGGGGTGGCTCTCCTCGCCTTCCCGCCAGGAGAACGCAAGATATTTATATACATTTTTATTTGCATCTATTTTTATGTAATTATTTATTTTAAATATTTGCAGATTTTTTATTTCTATATATTTTTGTATATTTATATATACTATTATTTATTTCTAAATATTTTTGTTTGCAATTGGCTGTTTTCAATTATCTGATGAACAATTCGTTTTTTCGGGCTCCTTTTTATCTGCCGCTCTTCTATTTTTTTTACTTCTTAGATTTTTACTCTGTGGACCTCAGTTATGGGCCCCCATGTTTGATTTGAATTAGCGATATCTGAATGATGGGTGTGGCTGCAGGCATCATCCAGATATCATTCTGAGTGATCTATCATTCTGAGTGATCTATCATTCTGAGTGATCTATCATTCTGAGTGATCTATCATTCTGAGTGATCATATCATTCAGCCGGCGATTCCCTGCACAGTAAAAACAATCATATCGGCTGTTTTGCCGCTTGGTTGTTTTTACAGGTGGCGGGAGAGGACGTCCCCCCCTCCTCCCACTGCCTTCCGGTGCTTCTACCGGCTCTCCCTTGTGATAGGCCAGCCGGAGAATGAACCTGCCAATGGTGGAAGTTCACCATAGAGCTGACCGAGGACCAGATGGTCTCCGGTCATCTCTATGACTCTCGAAGGGTGGGCGCAAATTTATGACGTTGCGTCAGGCCCCGGCAGTTGTAAACACCACCGTGTATTCGACTTGAAAGCCTGAGATTGATTTTTTTTTGTTTTTTTGACCTCAGGCTTTCCAGCCTAGAGGAGAGATGTGGGGGTCTTTTAGACCCCACATCTCTCCATAAGCAGGACCTGTCACGCCCTATTCCTATTACAAGGGATGTCTATATTCCTTGTAATAGGAGTAAAAGTGATCAAAAAGTAAAAAATTTAAGGGAAAGAGTAAAAAAATAAATAAAAATAAGCAATTAAAAAAAAAGAAATAGTGTAAAGCGCGTCTCTCCCCACGTACTCGCACACTGAAGCGAACGCATATTTACGTCGTACCCGCTAGAGCTTCATGATTAATCGTTAAGAATCGAGATTGCGACTCTTTCCCCCTCGCAATCTTAACAAAGCATTTTCCTGATTCTATGTAGAGTTCTCTGCTCAAGCCGACAGCTGTCAAAAAAAAAAACAGGCAGTCTGCAATGTATCACAACATTCCTCAGTTAACTATAAAATTGTACCATTTTGTTCTTTAGATTAGTGGTCTCCAAGCTGCAGCCCTAGGGACAGATGTGGCCCTTTGCTTGCCTCTATCCAGACCTTGGCTCACTGTTCCATGCAGAACTGACACCATTGTGGGGTGCTATTCCTCCCACTGACACTAATGATGGGGTGCTATTCCTCCCACTGACACTAATGATGGGGTGCTATTCCTCCCACTGACACTAATGATGGGGTGCTATTCCTCCCACTGACACCAATGATGGGGTGCTATTCCTCCCACTAGCATCAATGATGGGGTACTATTCCTCCCACTGACACCAATGATGGGGTACTATTCCTCCCACTGATACCAATGATGGGGTGCTATTCCTCCCACTAGAACCGATGATGGGGTGCTATTCCTCCCACTGATACCAATGATGGGGTGCTATTCCTCCCACTGATACCAATGATGGGGTGCTATTCCTCCCACTGATACCAATGATGGGGTGCTATTTCTCCCACTGATAAAAATGATGGGACACTATTCCTCCCACTGACCCCAATGATGGGGTGCTACTCCTCCCACTGATACCAATGATGGGGTGCTACTCCTCCCACTGACACCAATGATAGACACTAATATTCCAACTGATTCCAACAATGGGGCACTATTACTCCCACTAAAACCAGTGATGGGGCATTGTTTACTCCCACTGACCACAGTTGGGCCCCCTTAAAGTCTGAAGGACCGTAAACTGGTCCTTTGTTTAGAAAGTTTGGAGACCCCTGCTTTAA